>VDFB02359938.1:0-27137 GCA_007258455.2 Sequoia sempervirens
AAAGCTCAAGGAAAAAAGGCTTCAAACTGTCTCAAAAAATTGCCTAAAAGCAGAAAAAAGCATACTACTTTTATGATCACATTGTCAAGCCTCTAAAAATAGGCTGGATTTTCTTTAAAAGCTCAAAAAAACCCTTATCTCTCCAAGATAGGTCTGAAATCCGACAAAGAGGAAAAGTCAACAAAAATCTGCTAAAATTAGCAAGAAATCACAAAGCAATTTATAGAATATCGCTTTATGATTCTGCTTTACAAGATGCAGATTTGCACAATTAATCTTATTTTTGCAATTAAAGATTGAAAATATTTTGCAAAAAAAAGAAAAGCTCCTTATTTCTCCATTACAATATTTTGATTTTCTTCAAAAATCATAAAAATAAAACACATAATCTTCCCTTTCTCATCAAAATTCACATTGATTTCTTTAAAATCAATCAAAAAATAAAACCCTAAAAAGGTAAATGACCCTAAACAAAAGAACCTAGGTCATATGGCATCAAAACCTAATCTTAGGTCACAAGATATCTATTAATATTATCATTGTTTAAACCATACCCAAGGCTTCATATTTCACCACTTCATATCTCACCAAGGAAAAGAAATAAGTCACCAAGATTTAACCCATTGACCAACTTAGGAATTTGGCCCCCCTCATATACATTTAGACTTAGATTTTAATAAGTCATAATGCAAAGGTTCGGCCTCCATTGAAATTCAACATGTGTTCTAATCGAATATTCTGGATCATCATAGGGTCGAATTAGGGTTTTGATCAAAACAAAGTCAAACCCTAATAATCACTCATTTTGCACTCTCTAGTTTGAAGGAAAGAAGCTCTGCCGCTACCACCATGACTGAGTTAAAATCGAGCTCGAATGCTTTGATAACCTTCGCCATGCTCATCAGTCGACTAATACTCCAATGGGTAAACTTTGTTCTATCTGTATCGAAGTTCCTCCACTTCTTATTGAATATCAAAAGGCCCTAAGGCCGCGGCCTGTATGCTTTTATCTCTGATTTTCTTTGTTGTACTTTGATTCACCTTAGCCGACATGAACTCGAGTTTGGCCTCTGTTAGTCCACTCCACGAGAGCTCGCCTTGTGTTATTATTTTCCTCTACTATGCAGAGGTAAGCTTCTTATCATAGTTCCATGGCTTCATATTTTAATTTTCTGGCCTTGAGGCCGTGGCTACACAATCTCTAATGCCTTTGTCTTGCATTTTCTGTGTGTTTTCCTATGCTTACACCAATCATTGTTGTGTATCATTCTCACCATAAGAGCTTGCCTGCTCCTTATGGGTTTGAGATCTTGTCTTCTGGAAAGTATCTAGAACTCTTGGCCGCGGCTAGGGTGCTTACTTCTAGCTTCGACTGGTAATCTCCACTCGAAATCGTATCTCCTCTTTGCTCTATAAAAACCTAAAGAATCTTTGCATTACTTTATAAACTTCTGGCCATTTTCAGGCCACACCAAATGTGGATTATGGAAGCATTGTTTAAGTTTTGGGCTTGACCCTTCACAAAAAGTTCCTCTTTATGTCTTTCTGGAGATATATTAGCTCGTGGGTATCACAAAAATTTGAACAAAACTATAATTTCCTGCTTTTGATGCTCGAACCACCTTAGGAAACTTGCATTTTTATACTCTCTTGCTGTCTCATGTGAAATCTTCACATGGGTTATCATGATTATTGCACTTTCTGTTCTTTGAATACAAACCCACATGTGGGTATTTGAAATCTCAAAAGAGGACTGTATTTTCCTTTTTCCTGAGCTCGATTTAACACAGAAATCTGCATCTTTGTATTCTACTACTATTTTATATAAAACCCATATGGGTTCTCTCCATTATTGCATTTTCTATATTTTTGAAAACAACTCTTGAATTGGGTACCATAGATTCAAAACTGCAAATTTATGGTATGATCTTAGTTCATATGGGCTCGACCCAAAACAATCAATGGCTTATTCTGGGCTTTTGAAACAAAATAATGACATGGGTATTGGAAATTTTCAAAGAAAAATGCACATATTCTTATTTTCCTGACAGAGCTCGACCACCCATACTTTGCATTTATTCTTGCCATTTATTTAACAGACCCTCACCTGGGTAACACAAAAAATAGAAAAATACATGCTTTATATACTCTGAACCCTGATCCAAGAATAAAACTTCACTGGTACTTGTTAATTCACACAAAGAATTCAGCTGGAAAGATAGAAAAAACTGCTTTGTTATTTGAAAAAGGAAAACCCTTATGGATGATTGAAAAATGATAAAATTTTGTATACTCCTTTTGCATTTACTCTTAAGGGTTCCGCTCAAATAACCAGTGATCTCTCTGAATCTCTGTAACAAAAGAATGTCTTGAATATTTGTTTTCACTTTTAACTTCCTTAGCATTCCGTACTTAAAGAAAAGAACACTTCTTCGTTGCATTACTGATGCTATTTGTCATGACATTTTTCCTAAAAAATAAACATCCCTGTGAGAGAAACATAAATTTGTGCATTTATCCATATTCAATTTAGGGACTCAACCATTAAGTGACACTTTACACCTTCAGTTGCAAAAATTCATACTTGGCATTTGTTATTAAAGCTGACTTTGATTCCTCTCCAATTCCTACATCTTCATTTTATCATGATAAACTAGGCTTCTAAGGAACTTGAACTTCTTACTTCCAGCATGATTCTGTGTTTATCTGTTATGGAAAGGATGACCTCTTAATGTATATTATTTCCATGCCTATAATTTGTACGCACAGGAGTGTCTTTTGATTTCTCTCAACTTTAACACAACTTCTACCCTCTGTTCTTGAACTCCATAGAGATTTTTTGAATTGAGACATTGCATCACTATATGGAGTACACCTTACTTGCCCCTTTTCCATACATGATTAACACCTTCTGGAGCATTCTGAAATGATCATGTCATATTGCATTCTCCAATGTTGCACTGTATTAAAACTTGATATTCCTCAGGCTTCCTATCACCTGAAACTTCCACATATCTGCATCTAAAAGATTCCTCTCGTGCCTTCCAAAGTCTGATTTTGACAACTCTGTTCAAGTGTGCCTAGTTGAAAACAATTTGAATGTACAATGATTGTTACCTCACCTTAAAAATTGATAAATGATCTTGTTTGAAGCACCATCCCGACCAAACCGAGTTAGTTGTCCTTGCTGTAGATTTTCATTAACCAATACCCCATATCCAGGTACTGTATCACTGATGCTTGCTACTGTATCAAGTTACCTTCCTTTGCACTCAAAAATGTTCTCCTTTTGAAAACCTTGATCTTACCATACAATAACATTTCCTTCTACTCTTAGACTTTATGTAGAGGCTCAGATTGAACATTGCAACACCACAAACCACCTCTACTCACCAATTCCTATGCAAATCTAAAGCCTCAGAAGCACCAATCTAGAATGAAACTGTTAAACTAGAAGTGGCTATCATTTGTCATTTGAATGCATTATCCACCTTTTGTACTTTTGGGAAACATGGTACTCTTCATGCATTTTTATCTTTCACTTAATAAACTTCTTTCAAATCTATTTTCTCTAATGATGAAAATTAAGACAAACCATTAAGGCATAATGTATGCCTATTCACTATGTTTGACTGTGAATAAAATGAAATGATACACTGAAATTTGCATGACATATATTATTATGATAAGCACAGAACATGAACTTATTCAACAATATCTGATGTAAATGCACTCAGTTGAATTCCTCAAGTGAACTAAATTCACTGCTCACCTGTAGACTTCAAAATGTATAACCTGATCTTTATGAATGTACAGTTGGTTTAGGTTCTTGATGGATAAATCTGTTTTACTCCTTTAGTTGTATTTCACTTTCACTTGATGAATATGATGATGTATCTTTAAATTCAGCCCATTTTAATAGGGCAGCATGTCGAGCTCAACCCTTGTGGGACCCCATTTTTCTCCACATGCTTGGTCTTCGAATAGTGTTCAACTTCATGACTTTACCTATAACTGCACAAGGAAACAAACATTGTTAGCATAAAAATAGAACATGTTGATCATGATATTATTATTTCTCCTTCAGCTCATTTCTTTTGTACTGCACTTGATTGATTGTTTCAATGCATGATTACTAGTAGGCTATACTATTGTGGATGCCTCATATAATTTGCATCATAATCGGAGCCACTGACTCCCCTCGTTTCCTCTTATAGGTCGACGGAGCACAAGAAGACAACGGTGCACCATCCAACAACCATCGGCCAAATCAGGCAATGATGATTATGCTATTTACTTATGTGATTTCTTTTCTGCATCTTTAATAGTATAGTGTGCTATTAGTTACGCACTATGACAGTTACATCCATGGCTTGTGTGGATCTTTGATTTCAATTCTTACTTAAAGAAAAGAACACTTGAAAAGGAAATGCATTTAAATGCAATGTTGTAATATCATTCTAATTGTCAAAATCAAATGAAGCCTTGTAAAATATGAGTTTCTTCATGAAATGAAATAAAGCATCTGAAATGCTATTTGCTCATTTGGTTCAATTATGTATTTCTGTCATTTCTGGAACATCTTAAAGGCATTCTGGAAGCTTAATTTTTGAAACTCTATTTCTCCTTTAAAGATGCATAACTGTTACTCAATGCATAATAATGATAATGTGAAACAACATTGAACCTAAACTACAATTTCACCTCACGATGTGATAGCATTCAGCCATCTCCACCAATTGAGCTGAAGCAAAAAATTGGTAACAGTCTGCAAACACAATTTTTTTGTAGAAAAAGCTTGAAAATATAATTTTTTATTAAATTACTTCCTTAATTCCATCACTCTCAAACCAAAAATGCATACAATGGAATTTTTAAAGGCATCACATCATGTCTATTTAGTTTCTAACCAACTTGTAACTACTTGTGACTCAAATGACTCTTCAACTACCTTTACATAATTATGTAACTTGTTAACAATTGTTGAAAACTTTATACCTTGTTTACATTTTTGCACTTTTGGACTTAATAAACACTAAATGACCTCAACATGACCTCAAATATATGAAACATGAGTCTAATAACATGATTTACAAAGTGGTAATAGTAACATTGAATCAAATTTTAAAGCATTGCTTCATAGAGGCCCAATTTTGCCAAGGTGCTCTTGCACCATTTGCAGATGAAGAGAGGCAGGCATTACTTGGGCTCAAATGACAATGATTAAGATCATTATAGGCTATCATCGCTAACCCTAAGGGATAGTAGTGGGTATTTTTTGATGGAGGAGCTTGACTGGGGATCTCTTCATACCCGAGGCCTTTTCTCTCGGCATTCGTTTATCTCCAAGATGAAGGTATACGAGCTGAAATATTTATGAGGACATTTGGCTTTGATGAAAGACATGGTGGAATGGCATGTAGCAAAATGAAAATAGTGATCACGTTCTATCCACTTTGGAACCCCAAAAAATTGTGGTATATCTTAGTGACAATCAATGAAGACATCAACTGCTAAAAGAAATAACAAGGTGTATAAAATGTGAAAGGAGTTTAAATCACGAGCTCAAGGGGGAATAGGAAAAGTGGGGAAATGGCCAAGAATACAAGGTTTTATGGCTACTCTGAGATCTCCCCTCTAAGTATCTGAGTAAAGTAAAAGGCTGATGAGGGAATGAAGGTGGTGGTGGCATGAAGGTTTTGGGCTCTCGCAAAGAAATACTGGATTGATAACCATAATGGCGTCTTCCCATTGATGACCCAAGATAGACCTCCACAATTACTTCTTGTGGGAACAATTGGGCAGGATGTCATTGGTATCTTTCCATATTTCACCACCTTCTCACCTCGGTGCCCCACACACCTTTTCCTGCATCATAGCTAACAGGCATGATTCGTGTGGAGCCTGCTCCCTATAATGTCATTTGGATGGCTCTTCCCAAGTCATTACCTCTAGCGCTCATTCCCTCGATGGAAGGGGACCTTTCATCTTCAACAAAAATTTGGGCATACTAATAAAACATCCCTAATAAAATCTCATCTTCAAGTCTAATTGAGTCTTATCAAAGTGCACTTCTCTGGAAGCAGATTAGGGACATGAGCTGACTGGAGGGGAATACCAATAATGTTTCAGCCCAGAGTGTAATTCTGCCACCCTATTTTTGAAGTTCCATTATCCTTCTGACAATGGCGAAGAGACTATGCCAATGTAGTCTTTAATTCAAATATGGTTACCTAAGGGGATTTGTTATAAGTGATGGGATACCAAATTGTGAGAGGGATTTGATTACAACTAGGAGATATTTTAATGAACCTTTTAGTATGTGAAGCTTTATATCTCTAATCAAGGGTGGGTTACTCCTATAAGCTTAATCAGTATTTCAAAATAACTATTTTAATCATGTTGTTTTCAAGAATAATGCTATGAGGAAGATGACTATTTGAGGCTTGCATAAGGGATTGTGCTATGGAATGAATTAAAGCTTTTCATGATTAATGATTTAATGACCCCCCCTATTTAATTTTTTTTCGTATTGCACATAGGTCTCAAAGAGAGCAGACTACTACTAGAGTTAGGGCAAGAAGGTGCTTTTGCTCAACATCTGTGATGATGGCTGGAATCCTATCCATGGGGGCTCAAGTAGAAGATCTGTGTGTTTAATGAATGCATGTTGGGGAATCCTACTTGAAAATGATCATTTTCCAAAGGGAGGGATCCATTGAAACAATAGGATGGTCAAGAAGGTGTTATCAAATGAGAAGACAAAGAATCCCTTCAAAGAAACAAAGCTATAATCAAAACTGCAATAAAGAGAGCACTTTCACATGGGGTTTTTTGAAAATCACGGATTTCAAATTAAAACTTGCCCGAATGAGAACACATAGTTGCAAAAGGGTTGGCATTATAGGAAGATGGGTCAGCGCATAGGGTGCATACTAAAGGAAGTCAGTACTGGGGGATCAGGTGACTATCCATTAAGTTGAAAGGAGGGAGTTGTCTTGTTCTCGCTAAACGATCATGATCCATCAGGAGTTGTCTCATCGGATCAGGGATGGCTAATCCATTTAACAACGATGCAAATCTGCAAACAAGATGCACTTGATTGGTTGGAGATATGTTGCAAAACCATCAAGAAGGCAACCTTTAAATAGTTTTAGCTACAGCAAAAGGGTAGTCTGCTATAGGAAAAAATTGCTACAGCACCTGGGCACTACAAGACAAAATAGGAATAAGAAAAAGCTATCTTTTAAATTGTTTTATAATGGGGGGTAGGTGAAACCCTAACTTGTAACAAATCTGAGCCACACAATGCAAATTAATCCTAGCCATTCATTCGAGCTTTGGAAAACTATAAATAGGGGCTTGCCCCTCATTTGTAAATGGTTGGAGAATTGGTGTAAAGGAATTTTGCAGCAATAGAGAGGAACATTGCATGATTTATGGGTGTTTCTTCTTGAGTTTGTTCTTTATGCATGCATGGTTCTACTTCCAAGTTAGTTTTTTAGTATGTAGTTCTTGAATGGTTGTTATAATGATCTTGTTGTTGTAGTATTTGATGAGCTTTCAACCCATACTTTTAGCACTTGTTGATGACAAGATATTGTGCAAAGTTAGCCTAGGATTCTTTATGTCATTGCAACAACCTAGTTCAATTGCATGTTCATGATGTGTATGTGTAATCTAAAAATCAATAGACCTTAGAAGATTGCACTAGTTTTGTGTAGCTATAGGTTTCTCTTTGTCAATAAAAACTCAGTTTAGGAAGCTTGTCTATTGTAGCATCTTCCATTGTTACTGTTCATTCATAGCTTAGGATTAGTGAAGCTTTCTTAACCCTTTCCCTTTTGTTGTTTCTTTTAGTCCCTTATTAGAGTAGGATTCCAAGCATCACCATGAAGCTAAATTAGATGAACTTGGTGAGTTTCAACTTTCTATTCTGAGTGGACAACCACTGTTCATTCACTTACAACACCTTGAAACTCCATTTGCAGAACCAACTTCCCATGCTTTGTAACTCATACGTAAGACCACCTTGTGATACCAACAAAACACATCAACCAACTAAGAGATTCCAAGTTTGTCAATACCTAACACCCGAGAGACCTTGGGAATTTTCTACAACTTCTTTGTAGGAGATTTCCTTTCAAGAGAGGTAGTGCACTTATGCATTGCCTATGTTGAGAAGGTGCAAAAACACCCATCAATAGAACTAGCGCTTGAAGGAGGGCATGGCTGAGCTTGAGGCTACAAAGCTGAAAGTTGGAAGTTGGAGAGAACCTTCAAGTAAGATATGAGATAGGAAGATCTCTTTACATGCTGGAAGTTAAAATCATAAAATTTTAAAAGGAAAAATGGAATCAAGTTGAAATGGAAGAGCATTTGCAAATTAACATCACTCAGCTACATACAGATTTAAATGGAAGATTGAGGAGATCATTGCAGCAATTTTCATTGGCAGATGAATGTAGGATCCATTATACTCATAGACATAACGAACTAGGATGTCTGACTTTCTTGGGCAGAATTGAAAGAGTCTTGCAAGGAGAAATTCCCTTTTGGGAAGTTTATCAACCCTTGGCCCTTGCAGATCCAGAAGAAAAATTTGCTCACATGGCAACCAAGGCATTCAAGGAGCTAATCCAAGAACACTTGAGCAGCAAGGGTAGGCTCAGATTGGAAGAGGTACTGATGTCTAGTTGGTGCAGATTCCACAATGCACCCCACTCAGAATCAACTTGTTCATCATGTGAAAACATTATCACTCGAGCCAAGGGCAGTTTTAACAAGTCAAAGTAGCCAACTCTCAATGAAGGAGAGTCATCCCATGTGGTGGAAGAGTTGCCAATGTCTAGAGGACAACACATTTAGATTGGACCAAGGAATTTGACACAAGTTAGTGTTGGGACAAAAAACATTCAAGGTGAGCATCAAAAGGAAGAAGTTGACCTCCTTGGGGCAGTGAAAAGTCTTGATGAAAGTTTAGCTAGAAAGGAATCAGGAAGCCTTTCTCCCATCAAAAAAGAGTTGCTTCCTACTCAAGGAAATAAATTATTAGCTGTTAAAGATGGATTAACAGAACTTACAACAACACATGCTGGGAGAACCAATGTAGATGATGAAAACTAGAAGGAAGAAGAGGTTGAAATGCTTGAAGCAGCAGAAGGTGATGGTGAGAGCCTAAGTGTAATCAGACTAGAAGACCTCTCCTGCATAAATGACAGTGATCAAGCATCTAAAAATTCTGATTTGGAGGAGTGGGAACAACTACAGGTCACGACTATTCACTATCCGACCTCCTTCCAGAGTGATGATGAGGACCCAGTAGTGGAAAGATACAACGAGCTCATTTCAATACTCTCAAGAGACTAGTTAGAACTAAGACGTTAAGTGGATTTGGAAGTATTGCTACTCCCAAATTGGTGTAGGCTCCACGATGCATCACATTCCAAGTTTACATGTGAGTTATGCCAAGAGGCTCTTGAACAAGTCAAAGAACAAGTGGGGTAGCCAAGTATGCCACCTCCTGTAGTTGCTTCAAGAGATGAAGTAGAAGACCAAGGGCCTGAACCAAGTGATAACTTAGCTCAAGTCCATCCTCAATAGGGTGTGGGGCAGCAATGGAAGAAGAACAATGCAACCCCGAGCCTCCAAACGATGAAGCAGAACACCTAGTTATGTTGTCCATCAGTCACCAATATTTTTTTCCTCTAGGAGAGAATTTATACACCATGCATGATAGGCTCTATGGGGAATCCTTGGAGAGAAATAACGCATGGGATTTCAATCCCCTTGGAGATGGGCAATGAATTGATGTTTTTATTCCATTTGGAGCTACATTTCAGAGGGATACGAATGTTGAGAATGAGTACATTTCAAAAGATGGGGGTGATGAAGACCCATTACCTGAATCTCCAGAATGGGAGAGGAACTCCTCCATTTACAATGATAGTGAACAAGAGGAGACGAGTGAATCTGATGATGATATACATGAAATGCAAAAAGAAGAAGACAAAGGTGGGGGTGTTTTGATGGCTGCTAACGAGTATGACACACCTGGTCAATTACAAGATGCAACTAGGGGTCCTACCGCCTTGACCATCGTTGATTCTCTTTCACATTCAAATGGCTGTAATAGGAAAAATTCATGCATTTCATCATCCCATGACATTGAACATCATAAAATTAAGGTCAACACCTAGGATAGGAGATGGGACAGCACACTGCCTTCTGAAGACAATAATCAAGTTGAGGTATGGGCCACGAAAGACAAACGTGATGAAGTGTTTATCCTTGAAGAACAATTGATGGAGGCTATGACTTCCACATAGAGATTGGAAGAGGTGTTTGCTACCTCATCCTCCTAGCCCTTTTCCAACCCAGTATCAGAAATGATACACAATCTAGTTCCCCCATCCGAGGTTTCCGATGCAATGCAGTACTCGTTCTCAATTGTCAAATGCTACCACCTCCATGTGATGACATCTAGGATCTATCCTTCCTTTCCCTTGTTAATTTTCATAGTTGCATTTATCATTTTGATTATGGGAACAAGGGAAGGAAAAATTGCTTATGGACCAACCATGGGTTCAATGAATCACCTCAATTGCTGATTTTTCCTGAATGTGTGATTAAATTTGAATGTTGCAATATTAAACTTTGTTTTTCCTGAGTATAAGAATGAATCTGCATGGTTAAGAACTACAACTACTTCCCATTTGCTTGTGCATGCATTACGAAACCCAATGGGTGTGAATGTCGGTTTGCCTTTCCTGAACATAGTGCGTTGTAAATATCTTTGTACATAGTTTGTTTTGAGTAGTGTAAGTTTTGTGTACATACCTTGGGTTCGTGTATATAATACTGCTTTCCTACTTTTTTTAGGTTAGTTGGTCTGTAATAGATTAAATTTCTTTAGATTAGTTTCTTTCTTTTTTTCTTTCGCTTTCCCACTTTGGTTATTGTAGGTGTTTGCTTTTCATTTGCTTCCATTTTGTTGTTGTTTTGTTGCCACTTTGTTGATGCTTTGCTTGGGGTCCCTCTACTTTTAGCTGGGAACATCTGTGTGCCCAAAAACCATCTTAATTTCTTGGGGTTGTTTCTGTGTATTTCTTCGTTAAACTCTAATCAAGTTTTCATAGTGGATGGGGAGGGTCTTCTGTTAGTGTCCAGTGATCCAAGTGTTTGATTCGAAGAGGATAAGCTATTAGTTGGTCTCATTCTTCATATATTCTAAAATCTCACATCTCTTACACATCTTAAGGATCCGACAGTCACTATAGGTCCTTTTGTGAAGTCTAGTTAAGTGAAAAATCTAAAATTATGCTCCAACGCCATTATGATTATCTACCTTGAGTGCGAGCTTCACTGTTTGTGGGTTGAAATAAAAAGAACTAAAAAAAGAAAAATCAAAACAAAAGAAAGAAAAGAAAACATTGAAAAATAGAAGAAAGAAATTTAGCTTTTTAGGGGAATCCAAACAACTCTATCGGGGCTATGGATGCCCAACCGACAGTAGAGCAATATTTTGGAGAATCACAATGACAACCTCATTGGGGCTATGGATGCCTGACTGGCAGTGAGGCAATGTCCTAGATGCTTTTGGATTCAAAATAAACTACGTAGCTTAACTTGACAGAGCTTGGGTTCCTATAGCAACTGAAGGATGGGAATTAACGTGATTGCACACACTTGGATTTTCAGTATACTGAAGGTTAGGTTGACTAGTGGTTTTGATCCTTTGATCAAGCTTTTGGTTTGTTTGCTCTAGCGTGAGGATTGGAACCAAAGATTTTGGGTTTGTGATTCCAGTTTGTCATTGAAATGCTCTGGAGCATTTCCCCAATGAGTCACCATTTGTTGTGCATATTTTTCACACACGCCCCACCAAAGGCAGGGACCCCCCTCTTTTCGCTTCTGACATGCTACTTTGTTCCCATCTCATTTTGTGTGCTCCCGTTTCCCAACCCAAGTTGGCCCTAAGCCTGAAAATGATCAATATCATATTGGCCCATTTCACTTACCTAGGTTTCACGAAGTCATTTTCCTTCACAGGCCAGCTCTTGTGGGCTTTTGTTTTCTTTTCACCCGATGTCCATTAGCCTTGGTGGACTCATGTTTGTAGGTTTCCTCCTATCATTCGTTGTTCCACTCTGCCATTTTCCTATAGCCAAGTCCTAGTGTCTGCCTGACATGTGGACCCTGCACCCATTTTCACCATTGTGTCTATCAAGCTCTGCGGACCCGTAGTCGCGGGTTGCCCTATGCGGGTCACTGTTCTCGTTTCTCCACTCCAGCGTCAGTCAACTCCTGATTTTCACCTGCATGGTGGTATCTGCACTTGGTCTTGTCATCCCCATCACCATTTCATCACCGATACCCTAGTAGCGAATTAATCACTCAGCCACACTCCACCCCCTTCCATCGTTTTCCCACATAGAATATTCATGTGTTTCTCTTTCTGCAGGAAGATGTTAGATATGTTCCATAGCTCCTGAATATGAACTCATGATCAACCTACAAAATAAGAGGACTAAATTGGGTTCGTGAGGATTCGATACAATTCCTTTAAAATGGCATTGTGCCCTAAACTTTTCCTTACGAATGATGACATTTGAAAAATTGACAAAGCAGCCTTCGTCTATGTGGAACTTGCATTGTGGGTTTCTTTCTGATTATTCCTGTTCTCTTGGTGGCGTTCCTCAAAAGGCTCCCCACGGGCTATCACCCACGTAGAAAGTAGGCTCGCAGATTTTGCATACCATCCAGCGACTCTGTCCCGGCCTGACATCTCCCGCAAATAGACATCATCCATGCAGAGTTCACCATGCGTACCTCTGACTAGTTTACGGCGCTCCCTCGACAACCACTCTACCTTGAACATCTGTGTTTTTCCTCCCACAACAACATTCTTTTCCTGGTGCTCTGCATCCTCATCTTTGCCCATGGAATTTACGTTTGAGGCTTCCACAGGACTTGCATAAAGGGTGGTCGTTCAATTCACAGTGCCTATAACACATGAATATTTGAAGACATCCCAAGGGGACCTGGGGTGGTAGTAATTTGAAGCAGCACATACTCTTCACAGATTTAAAAGGGAAAAAATAACCATGGAGTGATGGGCTTGTATGATGTTTGGACTGACAAGCACCATGGCAATGAAAAAATGAGAATCATGGAGACCATCAAAGCGATCTCATAAACATCACAAATCAAATTGCACAATCATAAAATGTTATGGTGAACATTATCATGTGTGTGATTCGAAGAAGAAATGAAAGCCATTTACCTGATCGAGTGATGTAGTCAGACAAGGAATGCAAAATAAACTGGCTAAGGGCATCGATATTTCCCATTGGAACCCTCTATAGAGTTGGCAAGTTTAGTTGCAGAAGCTAGTGCATGGGATTCACTATGATGGAGGCCATCATTTGTTATCCATGGCCCTCTTGAGACATCCCTCTGTATGCCTCCCTCCGCGAAATTCCCATGTGTGGATCCCATAGCTCCTTCGGCTGTGCATTCTTTAAAGCAACTTCTTACACTATGGGTCTCGGCATCACCAATGTCATCTGTCTCCATTGGGGTCGCAATGACATTCCTTAAGTGTCATCCCGCACACTATCACCCGCATTCACAGATGAAGCTTCCATGAATGAGGCCGCTACTGAAACATCATCCAACATTTATTAAATATAATCTTGGGATAAATTAACTGTTGATGGCATTAGTAGCAAGTGGTGGCCATCTTGAACCCATCAGAGCTTCATGTGTAGAATTTTGTTTTCTGAACGCTACCGACACCATGGCTTTCATGTTATAGCAATTTGCATTCTTCCACCTGTGCCCCTTCAATGAATATCTTCTTCACAGGTTCCGCCACCTTCAACATCTTTTGTTTCCTGACGACATTTCAATGACTGCCACCCACATTCATGCACCCGTGGTCTTGAGCGGAAATATCTAATGTGGGTTCCACATACATGGAGGTTGGCTCTCTACCATTGTTCTCATGGTGTCCATCACTTGACGTCGCCCCGCACCCCTTCACCTATGGGTTCCTCAATGGAGATTTCCTATGTGGAGCCGATTGTGCAGGCTTCCACCCCCTCATTGTTTCCCCTTGAGATGACACCCTTGTCATGGCGCTTTGCGTGCGTTTACTTGCAACCTGCTAGTCTACATCATCATAGTGGAGCATATAATCCACTAACTCATTTGACTGCAAAATCCGACGAAATACGTATAATTTGATGTATCGTTGGGTGCTTGTAAAATTTGATGTATCGTCGGGTGCTTGTAAAATTTAATGTGTAATTTTCAATTTTTTGAAAGTTTATCCCCTATGTTCATCAAAATTTTGATGAACCCGGGTTTCATTGAAATGTCGACTATCAGTTTCGTCGAAATTTTGACAAACATGAAAAATAGAAAAAAATCAAATTGTGGCCAACATAAAGAAAAGTGAGTTCGTGCCTAATTTATTGCGACAATGTTTTGCTCTACTTGAGACAATTTGTGGAGAACTAAGGATGATTTTCTTGGGAAAAATTAGAAAAAATTCAAGAAGATATCGCCAGGTTGAGGGTAGTCATTGTCTTTTTTTAGAATTCAGTTGTGAAGTTAGATTTGTAGTTCCAGGTTTGAAAAACATATTTTAAAGCAACATCTCATAAAATTTCATTTTTAGAGGTTTAGGGTTTTGAGAATTTCATGTCCAGATTTTGTTGTGTGGAATCACCATAAGATCACAACCAAGGAAAAAATTCTTGTTACTGTAATTATGTGAGCCATAACTCTATTGGTCATGTGGCACAGTTGTGCTATAACAAATATAGGATGCATTCATGTGTGACCCAAATTTAATGTGGCTATGTTGTGATAGAAATGGAGGCACTCATATAATGTAGTTAATTTAGGTTGTATAATGTAGGTGTCAATCATCATTGGGTGCATTCAGGTTGTCTCAAGTTTAACAGGTTAGGATGTAATTATAGCTTGATCGAAGAGTGATTACCTCTTGCTGCAATAAAGAGCCTATAACTCTGGTTGATATGAGTGGTTGTGTTATATCAATTATGTAGTGCATTCAAGCACAACCCATGTTTAATGGGCTATTCTAGAGAGTGATCAAGATTTTCTAAACCTTATGAATGTTACTTGACATATATTTGCATAATCTCAAATTCCTTTAGAGGCTTTTGAAGTATCAATGTATCCTATATAGGTTTTAGAATGATTTATTTTAATTAAAAAAATAAATAAATGATGTATTTCCCTATAATTAGATAATGTGGAGATCTCCTAAATCTGCCCCAACACACTATCCTCTTTGGCATTGTATTCATTACTCCAGCTACTAAGGTTTCACATGTGACATCTTTAATATCTTCATGACCGTGGCTTTTAAATAGATCTCAGTCTTTGCTTTAATCCTTTTCATGGCAACCCTTGAGTTCCATAATCCACCTTCAATCTCTTCTAAGAACGGTGTCTTAAGTTAGACTACATAGTATGCATATAAAGCAAGTCCTTCATACCTGCCATTGTTCCAAACCACCACTCATTGCCTTGCTTAAAATGTTACATTCATAAGCACAATAGCATGTTTTAAAATTATGGTTCCCAGTGATTGACCATTAAGGTCACCACTTTCATCATGAAGATACAATGATATTTTTGTCTTCAAACTCAAGGCATTATGCAAGATAACATTGTGAATTGTTTGTTGTGTACGATTTGATTTTCTTGCACATTTATTGCTTTGCTAACTTCCTTTAAGACTGGGTATTGCACCCTCAACTGCAATCTCAAACAACTCACTCACTATCACTTGAAGATTCCTTTCATGAGCATCCTTCTATAAAATCAAACTATGCCTATAAAACGCCTACTTTCTGAGGACTCATTGTTTCATGGTATTGTAGTTCTTAAGATCCTTCAACCTTATTGACACTACTTCACAGTCCACAAGGTATTATTCACTATTCTCCCATCTTTGATGAGTCTCAAAACACTGCTCAAACATGCAATTCACTACCTCCATTATACATTAATGGCTAAGAAGAAACATTGAACCGATGATTACCACTATTAATTCATTTGGACAATCATTCCCTGATTGCATTTTCCTTGTCTAACACTACCAAAAGCATTTGAAAAACCCTTAAGGTCAGCAAGGGGGTAAGGAAACTCACTATTAAAATTTCCACTTTACTATGCAAGGTTTGAGCTTTATTATCTTGTCACTGCTCAGCCTCTTTTTGACTGTCACATCTCAAGTGACTATCATTCTTACCATAGATTGCATTTACAAATGCCACTAAGCTACATAGTGTGCTTGTTATTGGATACAATCTTTAGATTGCAAGATTTTGTTATTACCTACAATGTTTCAATATTTCTGGTATTGCAACCTCACTAATCCACTATAGTTATTGTTTATGTTTCTACGGAGGCCTAGGGTTTTTACCCTAATCATGCTCTTACCAATGCTTCTATTGTTTTTTATTAGGGCTCTCTCAATGTTGAGGGCCCTAGGGATAAGCTCATCATAAGAAGTGACACATTGCATCTTTAACTAAAAGGATAAATCTGTATTGACATTAGCAATGATGATTCCGACTTATTGCTCCTTAGGAATGGGTCACTTTTTCTTACTAGCTCGCTACCTCCATCATTGTAGGAAGTTTTCAATCAAGTTCAATATTCTGATTTTAGGAGTCTTAACAGTTGGAAATCATAGTAAAATCAGAATTTAATAAGTTTTGGAATTAGCATTTTAAAGTGTTTTTTGGGGTCATTAACTTCAGACTATCTTCTCTTTTGCAGGGGTGGTTGCATGCCAAATTTTGTTGGTGTAAAATATCAGAATTATTAGATTATGTTACCTATCTATGAATAAAATTATTGGAGTGTGAGTTTGATATTTTTTGAAGATCTAAATAGTCAAGCTTGGTAAAGAAAAATCATGTCAGATAATATTAGTCCATAACAAAATGAAGAGACACTTGATAGATTGTGGGCTAGATTGAAAAGAAAGTGTGATGGGAAATGTTATTGTCCTTGCAATATTTGCAAGGGCTTAAAGACGAGAAAAATTTTAATCACAATAACTGAGAAACATTGTAGGCAGCATGGTCACATTGAAGGGGGCATGATTATCGTCCATTGGTAAGTTGTTCATTATATGTGTTTATATTGATTGAATTTTGTAAATGTTTATATTGTTTTAACATTTTATATATATATATATATATAATCACTTGATCATGATCATGGTTTATTTGTGTCTATCATTATTATAAAGGTGGGGCACCCTAGGGCAGATGATATGGATTATCACGGCCCGGAGAATGTGGTTTTGCAAGCGGACAAGCATGGAGCTGTGAATATCAAAGATGATCATGCACCAGAAAACACAGTTGAAGATGATGGTACGAATACATTGATCCATGACACATTTAGTGGCAGAGCTGATCATGATGATAAAGATGAATTTGATGATGTTCATGATTTACCTGTACTTGAGAAGGCATACAAGCCCCTTTATGAAGGCTCCCATACAACTCTTCTCTCTGCTGTATTGTTGCTATTGAACTTGAAGGTTATGAATGGTTTATCAAACATAGCAATCTCACGGATGTTAAGGTATGTCATATATGTCATATTTTTTCATCTATTTTAATTGTTTTTAGTTCATCACTAGTAAATAAAGGATGAAATATGTACCATTAATAGTCTTTATATTAACAAATTAATTTTTGTTGTAGATTGATTGATGAATTTTTGTTACCACCATCAAATATTTTACCTCGCTCATACCGAGATTTATCTGCTATTATGAAAGATATCAGAATGGAGTATCAAGCAATAGATGCATGTACCAATGATCATATTATATATCATAAACAACAGGAATTTGCAACAGAATGCCCAGAATTTCATATCAGTAGATATTGAACAGATCAACTAACAAAAAAGGTGCCTCGCAAGGTTCTTCATTATATTCCCATTATTCCACGTATGCAATGATTATTTAGGTGTGAAAGCTTAGCGCAATTTATGGATTACCATGCACGAAATAGAAGTGGAGATGACATTCTTCAGATGCTTGTGGATGGTTCTGCATTTAGGGACATGGAGGAAAAATGGCCACACTTTAAAGAAGAACCTCATAATCTCGGGCTTTCATTGGGAGCAGACGGTGTCAATCCATTTGGAGAACTGAGATCTATTTACTCAGTGTGGCCTATTTTTGTTATCAACAATAACATTCCTCCATGGATGTCAATAAAGAGGGAGTACATAATGTTGTCAATGATTGTTCCAGGTATTTGTTTACATCAGTTTTCTTTAACGTAGTAGCATCTCATTTGTCTTATTTGTTGCATAATGACATATTTTTTTTATTGAATACTCATGTACATAAATTTATATATATTGCAGTAAAATGGTTATAATAATTATGTAATGTTTATGTTCATTGAACTAGGTAAGTACCAAGTTAAAGATATGAATGTATATATTGAGCCTCTTATTGACGAGTTACTAAAGTTATGGAATGGTGTCACTATGTATGACGTCTCTAGACCAATAGGACAAAGACAATTTCAATTTCATGCAATGCTTGTATGGGAAATTCATGATGCCCCAAGGCTAACATATTTTTGTGGTATGTTATAACATTCGACTACACTTTAACAATATCTAATTTGATGAAGTAGATATCATGCATGATTTTAAAATAATCTATTCATTATATATAATTATAAAAAATGACATATTTAATCCAATTATATATGATCTTGCAAGTCTTCAAACAAAGGGAAAATTTGCATGTCCAATTTGTGGTCCAAAGATGAAATATCGTCGTTCAACAAGTTTAGGAAAGCAGGTGTTTGATGAGTATAGGCATTTCCTCCATAGAAATCATAAGTATCGAACTACTTGAAAAACATCTTTTCAATGGGAAAGAGGAGACTACATCAAAACCACGAAGAATGACACCTCACCTATGGAAGTTGGAATATAATAGAATTAATCATCAGGTTATACATCGGATCAAATTGTTTATCTATCATATATGATATGTTTTGAATTTATATTTTTATATTGTGTTGTGTTTACTCATGTTGTAATTGACAATGATTGTCGTTGTTAATTTGTTTAACTTATATGCTTCATGAAGGTCATCAAGGCATTAATGGCTGGCTTCCACAGGGACTGAAAAGTTATCCTAGACAATTTAGTAGGTTTCACTATGAGCAGCTAGAAATTGTGCATTTGTTTGATACAATGCATATCGGAAAGAATATAACAAAAACGTTATGGAAAATATTGGATGGAAGGCATGACAAAGAAAAAATTGTCAAAATTTGTAGTGACATTGAGGAAGCCAATCATGCAATGAAAAATGTCATTCAATTAAATAGCGATGGAGACCAAATTAATATAAGTGCCCTTCCTTGGTTATTAATAGAGAAGCAAAGCAATGCTATAAAAGAGTCATCTGAAAATTTGATTCCCCGCGAGTTTGTTGAACATAAACAATATAATAACAAAGAAAGGTGAAAAGATTTAGATTGGGGATGAAAATGCGTAGTTGGTCACCTTCATTAAGGTAATTATTTTGGTATATTATATACACTTGTATAATGCATGTACTTTTGATTGTATTGTGTTTTACTACTTTTAGAAAAATAATGAAAAGATCATTTTATAATTGTTGCGGTCACGTTCTACCTCTATCTCTCCCGGACAACTTTGACAAAATGTCAAGCAAGTTATATATGATCTTAGAAAATGCATGAGGTAAGTAGTGAGATTTGTTCAATTCGTTGTATACATCTTATAATTGTCATTTGTTTTACTTGTTATGTAATATAATGTATATTTTTGTTAAATCTCATTAATATATTTGCGCCTTGAATCACTTGTAGATGGCTGACATCTAAAGAAATCCATAAAGAAGATATAAATTATTGGAAGAGAAAAATTCCTCGTCTAATGTGTGAAATGAAAAAGTGTCTACCTTCAACATTTTTCAATGCACAAGAACACTACCTCATACACCAAGTTGAGGAGATTCAATTGTGTGGACCTGTACACACAAGGTCAATGTGGATGGTTGAGAGGCACTTGAAATTTTTGAAGGCTTTGGTTAGACAAAGAGCACATCTTGAGGGTTCTATGGTGGAGGGATATATGGTATACCAGACCATGGTGTATATTAGTGAATATCTTCCTAAGTTTGCAGCAAAGATCCATGTAGATCGCATTTGGGATCCCAACTCTATTAACAAATTTGAAGGGGAGTACCTGATGGGGAAAGGTAGATTGAGGAAAGTGAGAGGTAATTATAAGATGGTCATGGAGATTAATTGGAATACATTTTACATATGGTTTTTATGTATATTGTACTTATTTAATTTTTAATTTTCAATATACATCAATTATAAATTAAGGTCGTATACTGTGGTATTTAACTAATTATACATCGTTTGTGAATTTCATTTTTTTTTGATACAGTTGGTCAAGAGTGGGATGCACTACATTTGTACATCGCCAACAATCTTGATTGGATGATGGTATCGATTAAACGATGTCAACAATCTGGTCACGCATTAATATGGGAAGGTGTGGCTTCATTGGTTAAAGAAGCTCATCGTAATGGAGATTCTAATGTTACACAAAGGGAAATTGATTTAACATATGGTTTAAGAGATAAACAGGTACGTATAAATATATTAATCACCCATATTATTTAATTATTTTCAATTATATTGATGTATATATATGTTGAAATTGTCTTCTTTGCATACATTTGGCCAAGAATAAATATGTTTATCAACTGACAATATTGCAATAATTTTTACATGTTTGACATATTGCAGGTGAAACACTACAAGGCTATGTGGTGCAATGGTCATAAATTTCGAATCAAAGTGTTGGATGACATTAAGAAAACTTGTGATTCTGGTATAACTGCAGTCTTTTAGGTGACTAATGTTTCATCTAGAAGCAACATACATCCAGAAGTTTCAAAAAATCGATACTATGGGAGTTTGGATGATATACTTGAGTGTGACTTTAAGTCCTTCAAATTAATTTTTTTCATCATCCTATGGTACAGGCTACGATTGAATGAAATTGATCCTGAGAGAACTGTTATTGAACATGATAATGGATTTACCATGGTTAATACAAGGTTGATCGAGCGAGCTAGAAATGAGCCCTATGTTCTTCCAAGCCAATGTGAGTAGGTATTTTACTTAGAGGTTCGGGAGGTAAACCCGAGGTTGGTCATTTGTTGTTAGACATGATCCAAGAGGAAGGCCGATAAAGTATAATGTGGTGGAAGAAGAAGATACCGAAGAACTAGAAGATGATGTAGATGATGATCAGGATCAACAGTTAGTTGATGATGTCCCTAACGAAGATGTCAAAGAGGAGGAACTAGATCATAATGATGTAGGAGTTAATGTTCATGAAGATGATATCCGTGTGGATGATGACATTATCGAAACTGATATCGACGACGATGATGATGATATGACCAATTATAATGTTGAATCTGGATCGGATGATACAGACAAAGAGTTGGATGAAGAAGAAGATCAATGACATTGAAATGTATGAGTTATGTGATTATATTATCTATAAGATATTAATTTCTTGATAGAATTATATTTGACTTATGTGGTTACATAATTAATTCATGATGTTTTTAATTTTCATGTCATCACATAATTAATTTAATGATGTACTTTTTAATGTTTGAAAGGTCAAAAAATTAAAACATTTCAATAGTGATGTTGACAACCTTGAAATTAGTGTGTTTTATGTTTCATGTGATCATAAAAGATTAAAAAGTTAGTTGTAGAGGTGGTTGTTCAGTGGTTGATGTGTAAAGGCCTTTAAAAGGCATAAAGTGATCATTGTAATGGTTGTTGATGGTTGAAGATTTAAAATACAAGCTCTTGACATTCGAAAATCTGTGTTTTTCTTCAAAAATTTTGTATTTTTCCTGTTATGCAGCACTGTACGGTCACATGCAGCCATATTTTGATGTGAAATCAATTCCAGGTCATGAAGATATTTTTTAGCTTTGATTTGAATCTAATTTGAGGGATTAAGGCATTGATTTGAGTTAGAAAGTTTCATTTCTTTGCATACAACCCGGTTACCCTATTTTTGAGGGTTTTGTAGTCCAAACATGATATAAAGGGGCTCTTACACTTTTTGTGATTACTGTAGCTTGTGTAAGAGGCCCCATGGATACTATTGTAATTGTAGGATGAGAAATAAAGAAGGTACAGTTGTTGTCCTCAATAGTTTTGTGAAGAAAAGAATGTAAAATGAGAGGTACTTTCTGGCCCAATGCTTGTTTGCTCCTTCATTTTCTATAAGAAGGATTTCAAGGCCAGAAGTATGGGTTAGAAAGTTAGATATTTTTTGGTCGATTCTAGGTAGAGTTGCAGAGAAAATTGTAAAGTTCAATGGTTTTAAGGAAAATGCAATTTAGGTTTTGAGTCTTTTAGTAATAGGTTTTGAATTCATGGGGATTTGATGTTTTATGCTTGTAGAATATGATATTTTTATTTAAATTAAAATTAATATACAACCTAAGTGGACCAAATACTTATTGATAACCATAAATATTTGATATCTCTACCTTTTATATTCAACACATATGGACTAATAGTTGACACAAAAATCTATTTGTTGTTATAAAACAACACATAATTATTTAAATACAACTTATATTGAACAAAAATGGACCAATAGTTGAACACTAATTTTTTTGAAAATCCTTCACATTTAATGGGAAAATACATGTTATTTATTGTGCTCACCTTTTATATTTGTGATAGGACAAACTATTAATATAAATTTATCCAATGCTTGTACATTGCTACCCCAATTGTTGTACACATAAGAACAATATTTTTTCATTATGATAACAATATTTCTTCACTATGATAACAATATTGCTCAAAGGACCTTTACCAACTAATAAGGACTTTAAAAGGCCTCCTACACTTTGGGCTCTGCAAGACTCGGGAGGGTGATCCCTTAATGTGTTTACAACCTCTGCACCAATATCATAAACAACATTAACACATAACAGATAATCCCATTGAATAGCTCAACACAATAGGATAATATCGAATAAAATTGGTTGTTCACCGATAATATCAACTATGTGGAGCATGAGATAACTACAACACAATCCATAGTAAAATATAGTAATTAATTTGCAATTTGTAGCAAGATCTAGGCAAAGACAAACAATTATTGAACTACACAAATAAGTACAACTTAGATTAGTGTCATATATCCATTGCAGGAGTCAAATTCATAAGCATCTAAAGGTTTATGATAGATTTAATACATAACATATAACTTATAAGATCCCTGACAATATTGCATTACAATTTCATCAGTATGCATTCTCATGCAATACTACTTATCAAATCCTTATACATAACATATCCGCCTATAATCCCATTCAAGCATTTTAATTAATTCCTTGAATTAAAGCTAAAATAAGGATTATACACACCACAACAGTGAGATGAATGAAATAAGCCTTAGTCATCTTATTCAAAATTCAGATATGCATGTACAGTGGAGAGACATGAGTTTGAATTTATCATTTCAACTCAAATGCTAGTACTGTTGTAGACACGCAAAATGTACAAGTTGACATTGCGCATCTAACTCTGATCTACTAACATCATTTCATCCTAAATCATTCCCTGACCTAACCATTTAATTGAATATCTTTATTTGATTAAATTCATTTGTTTTATTCTCTTAATTAAACAAATCATGTGTTTAATTAAGTCTCTTAAATCATTCTCTATCCCTATTTTAATTAAATAATTAATTTTATTTAATTAAATCTCTAAAGTCTATCTATTAAATTGAATAAATTAAAATCTTATTTAATCTTGCTTCAATCTCTTTAATTAAATAATCAAAACATGTTTATTTAATTAAACTCATTAAATCATTTCCTCTCTTGTTTGATTTAAATTAATCCAAAAATCTAAGTCAAAATAAGTCAACTCACATAATCATCATTTATTTAATCTAACCATGATTAAATACTAATCTCACACACTTGCATTCTCTAGATATCTCCACTTGCACAAATAAATCAATTTATTGATTTATTAAATCTTCATTTTCCCTCAACAAAGCATCTTTTGGAGGAATATTCTTCTATTTCAAATTCAAAATTTGAATGACATGTCCTTCCAACATGTCATTTACTCTCTCTTACAAGTCCTTCCAACAAGGCATTTACTTCTTCTTACATGTCCTTGCCTTGAGCCAAGTGGCATTCAATGCAATTTTCTTTCCCCCTCTTACATGTCTTTGCTCAAAAATTCAAATTCAAAAATGCATTTATTGGCACATTTGTCAAAACTTGCTCATTCCTCATCCAATCACATTTGGACAAGTGGCATTTTTCCATTGGCCAAATCTTTGTCCCACATTGCTCTATTTTGGCTTTGTTTCCATTTCAACATTCTATAAATAGAATGCTTCACCATGCATTTCATCATCCACAATTATGCAAAGTTATTATGCACAAATATCTCTCAAATTCCATCCATCTTCTTAACTAGTTTATTGCAGATTTTGGAGCTCATTGAGGGACTTATCAAGTGGATCAATCATCTTCAATCAACATTTGCATTCAAGGAGTTGGGAAAGGGAAAATATCCACACACCTATTTGCACCAACTCCCTCAAGAGATCAAGAGTTTGATTGCATTAGATAGGATTTAATTGTTTCATTTGTGTTCTACATTTTCATTTCTTATCCTTTGCAAATTTCAAATGGATTTCTTGAGGAATCATTTGTTTCTAACCTTGTGTTTGATCTAATTGTTTGCATGTTTATTGTGTTTGTGCAAGGTCTAAATTCAAATGGTTCACATATTGGCGCTAGAAGGAGGGCATATGCCTCAAATCTAACACATTTTTTTATAAAATTTCACTATTTTTTGACAGCACTATTCATTAATCTGCATATGATCACTATTTTAGTGTTTTTAGAGTCAATTTTAAAATGACCATATCTTGGTCATATGTAGGTCTTTTTCGATGCTTTTTTTTTTAAATAGGGTAGAATTTTACAAGCTATCCAATGGTGTAAGTGTTTCTTAACTATAAATTAGTTAAAATTTTCAAATTTGCATTTAAAGTAAAAACACATGATAACTTGGCTAAGTTTTAGAGTGTTTTGGTAAATTGTTTGTCTAACCCCTATATCCTTTTGTTTCTTTTGATCTCATCTAACATTTTGATCACTTTTGCAGGTTGAAAATCAAAATCAAAAGAAAGAGGAGCATGGGGATGATATTTTATCTAATCAAAGTGTTTTTTAACACTTAAGTGTTTGTTTAACACTTCTTCAAAGAATTTGTCATGCTTCTCCTTCTTAGGACACTAGTTTTCAATTGGGCTTAAAAAGAACCTTTTTCATTTCTTGCAAAGGCTAAAATGAACTTTAGGATCACAACTTACTAGATTTGGTTTATTGGATTAACAATTGAACAAGGAAATTTCTCACACTTCATTTGGTGCTTTAAAATGAAATCATCATTGCTTTGAGGGTTTAAAAAAAATAGGTGTAGTTTTTTTTGTTTGTGAAGGCTTACTTAGACTAAAACCATTGGAAAAGGATGTATGTGCTTCTCTCACACTTTATAGTGATCTTGAGAATCAAAAGGTATTTTCCATGACTTTGGGTTGAGATAAAGCAATCACCTCCACACTTCGATTTGGGCTTAAAATTGAACAAACTATTGTGCAAGTGTGAGTGGGGGCTTTGTTGCATATATTCTCTCTCCTTGTTGCCTACAAGGATTGATTGAGTTACGAATATTGTTCTTCATTCACTTTTGTTTATCCTAGAGGGCCTACCTTGGGGAAAAAGTACTCACCCAAGGGAACGACTCAATCGGTAACACTCTAAAGCCAAGAGTATTTCCCGCTGGGATATAAATGTGGGTATTGGTTAAACGCCATTATCACGCGGTTGGCTCCGACAAGATGGATCCAAAAGGGGACTCTTGCCATATGGGTCAATCTCCACGAACGGAAAGTCCTTATTAAAACCCTTGTTTAGAAAAGGCCAAAATCCTATCTGTTTGTTGGTGCAAGAATGGTCGTTCTGAAAATGCCCCACAATTTTATGACTTTTAGTAGAGATGGAAAGCATGCCATGGGAGTCTCATGGGTGTTGGTGCTTGGCTGCCCCGTATAAGTGAGTGTTGTGGAGGGGAGCCAGTGGGGTCAAGCATCTAACCATCTGCTAAAATTAGGCGTAGCTGAACTTGTCCAAGTGGGGACTCAACAAACATTGTCTATCACATCCATAGGATTGTACATGCTTTTGTGTTACAAAAACACATGCTTGTTCGTAAACATTGGGAAACAAACACTTAAACATGATCATGCAAATTTCAAACCCCTTTTGATAGAGCAAATACCTTTTGAAAAATTTAAGTGTTGTTGCTTTCCCTTGGGATTATGTCCTTAGAGGTTTCTTAGCACTTGAATTTATATCATCATTTGCTCTAACTAGGGTTAACCTAGGAAATCCCTTTGCCTCAATTTCTTGGAACTCCCACACAACACTTTGTGGGAAGAAAAGGAATTTTGACATAGGACATCTTTAGTTTGAAACATAATCAAGAAAGTGTATTTGGTAAAAAGAAGTCATTAAAAGAAAAGATAAGAAATTGAGCCCCACACATGTCTTTTCAATGATTTCTCACAAGGTCAAGATACAAAAACCCAAGAAAAAGAAACTTAGCCCAAAACAACATCAACAAAGACTCAAAAGGTTATATGATTTTAGAGAAAAGTTATTGGCTAATTTCTATAGATATGCTTCAAGAGACAACCCCACTTTATATTCATTTTACTACACATAGAATCCAAGATTGTTTCAAGGGATTGGATACCTTGCTTAGGGCATAAACATGTTCTTCAATACCTTGGTCTTGTTAAACAAAAGTCTAAACTAGGGTCATTATAAGATCAAAACAAACATTCATCCATCAAAAACATCATCAACCATAAACATCTCACCAACATTTTGAGAAAATCTTGAC
>VDFB02359939.1:0-17270 GCA_007258455.2 Sequoia sempervirens
GATTCATTTGAACTAAGTGAATAAACTTAAGGGAGTGTAAGTAAATTAACACTCAAAGTTTAAAGCAGATTGTCAATAGATTCTTGAAATTTAGTAAACTTTATAAAAGTAAATCTAGCTTAAATGAAGGAATATGAAGTGTTAGCAACTTGATGAACACTTTTTTGTCACATTGTTATGCTTAGAAAATAACTATTGATATTTAGAAGGGTGAGAAGTATCTTTGCTTGAAGATCCATTTTTGAAGGCATTTTGTGCTAACAATTTGAACTCTACAATTTTCACATATGCACTTAAAACTATAAAAAAGAGTCAAGATATAATATTGAATTGACTTAAGTTGACCCTTTCTAAAAATGCTTTCAAATCAAAATCATGTAAAAAGATTATCATTTTTTAATATAAATATTGAGTGACATAAACATTGATGCACTTATTTAATCCATAAACACATTCAAATAAATCAACAATCATAAATCTAAACCCATATTAAATTTTGATTTATAAAAATAATAAAAAGAAAAAAAAATCACTCACAAACAACTTACAAATATTGTTAAAAAATTTATTTTATATTATTTAACACTATAAAAGCATACCAAGCGAATTAAGGCAAGAATCAAATGCAAGCTAGGTAATAGGTTGCATTCTTCAAAACCATAAACGGACAAAACTGTAACTAATTTTTAAAAAAACTCATACAAATCCAACCTAACGGTTATTTTGAGCGCACATATCTTGCTTTTAATTTTTCATTTGTCGAGATTCTACATTGTCTTTCTGAAGGGTGATCATTTCTTGCTTTTTTACGAAAAAAACTTGGGCCATGCCCTTCAGTACGATTTGTATGCTACTTTTAATGTGATGCTACTTCTAATGCTAAAAATGGTGGATCATTATACGCCAGTTTTAGCTGGTGGTGGTGACAGGGATAGTATTCTTCAAGAGCCAACAGTGCCCCTGCTCAAGTATTTAAGAATTTCCAAGTTTTCTGAAGGGTATGCCAATCACCAAAATGTTTCACAGGATGATTACTCTGTTACAATCAGAATAGATAGATCATCCGGTAAGACATCATTAGCAATGCAATTCTTTTCGTTTTTGTATTGTTTAAGAATTGCAGGTAGCGGGTTACAGTCAAAAGAGGCTTACATGTATGGCTTCTTCAACACTGTTGTTAAACTAAACTCCAGGCGGGATATACTGCAGGGATCATCGCTTCATTCTACGTATGTATTGTTAAACCTATACATGCAAAAGGGTTAAGTTGGACTATTTAAGGGGTTATATTGCAATTCTTGTTTTTCATCAGTTTGAATGTGATGCGAGTTTTTAATGGGTGATTCCTAATGATCAGCTTTCAAACAGCCAAGTTTATGAAGGATGGCACGATGAAATAGACATAGAATTCTTGGGAACAATACCTAGAGAGCCATACAAATTGCAGACCAATGTTTATGGCAACGGTACGGGAGATGGAAATCTCATCGGTAGAGAGCATCAATTTCATATCTGGTTCGATCCAACTCGGGATTTCCACAACTACAACATTCTCTGGACGCCTTCTCAAATCTTGTAAAAAAAATTTCCCTTGATAATCTCGCAGCAGAGCTGACAAAGCATTTACAAGCTAATATGTTAAGATTTTGGGTTTCGATTATGAAGTGATAGAGGATTGTGTAACTTTGAAAACATGGTATACGAAGGTCACATCATTCAAGAATCTTATATTATCATTGCGCCTCTGCATTGAATGGTGAGTCTCACACATCTTTCTCGACCTTTTTGTTTGTGTGTCTGTTTTTTGGTTGTGTTTGGTGTCCCTCTGTTTTGTTGACTTGTGTTGGATGTCTGATATGACATTGGACATGCCTTGTTTATTAGGCCTTGTTGTTGTTTGTATGAACTTATTTCCCGATTTAAGCAGTGTTGGCGCTTGTTTGTTAGCTAGTTGTCTGTAAAATTGTAGACATAAAAGTCTTTATCCATAAAATTGCTATAAGAAGATCCAAATATTATAGAAAATGTGAGCAGTGTCTTTATCTATTAAATTTCAAGAAACTCTAAAAATTACAGTAAAAAAGAAAAACATCCATATGCGGGTTGTTTTTGAGCCTGCCTAATTTCACTATCTGCTATTGAAAAAGAAAGGTACCATGCCCGTTAGCTCCTCAGCCCTGCAAAACATCCACACGTTACTTCAATTTTTTTCCTATAAACAATAAGATGTATCACACTAATCTCTGGCTTACCATCCTCTGGCTATCATTTTTTCCCGTGCCCTGCGAGAAGGCTTCAAACCCGGTTCTTTCATAGCGCTCTCTGGAGTACAAATGAATGGTACCGCAATTACAAGCTATACAAATATTTAATAAGGAAATATAGTTGCAAAGCATAAATCTCGTTCCCTCATGATAAAAAAATTTGCAGAGTAAAATCCAAAAACAGAGTGCATAGCATATTAAATAAAAACCAGAAAAACAGAGTGCATAGCATATTAAACAAGTGAATCGTGCTTGAATTTGACCAGCGTTCTGGATTCGAGATTCAGGTGGACACTTGCATCTACTATCCTGTGTTTTGTGCACCACTTAAGAATCTAAAATATCAAATTCACATTATAATATACTGTAATGAACTTAGATTCAAAGAGAGGAGGGTCCTCACCAGACAAGTAAATGTCTGCCCATCCTAGGTAATGTGCAAGGAACCACCATGTCGAAATTCATAGAGGCTATTTCAACCAATCCTGCCCAATAGTAGTTCTAATCACCATTTCCACATTTACACAGGGGATGCCAAAGGAATCACTCTTCTCCCACAAGTAAACGGGTGGAGAATTGTGCCACAAAGAAGCCATACTTTCCAAGATCACCACCACCATAAAACACACCCTCAACATATTAATAGTAGTTTCAATGGAGTTTAAATAAATTCGATCAAACACCAACATAGGAAGAAATGAAAGCTGAAAATCCATCAGTATAGAAGCACAAAAAAATGGATGCACCAAAATATGGAGTACCATAAACATACGATCAGAGAAAATGAGAGAAATAGGTGTATCCTATTGTACCCAAATCCTATGTAACAATCAAAATAAAGTTAGAGAAAAATAAGGTTGGGAACAACTATGACGCACATCACAAGGTTGCACATATCCAACATGGCTGAGGTAGGATAGATTAGACATGGCAATGGCAGGTGTCAAGCAAGCAAGAGGGATACAGAACAATAGATATTGAATCAATTACAATAATCATGAATTAGCACCAACGATCATTTCACATCAATAACATTACTGCCACATGAAAAATAACGTGCCAACCCCAAAATAAATCATAACCCAAGAAAACAAGACCACTTCGATTGCCATTTCACCTTCAAGAATCCTGACAAGTGTAGAAGTAACATTGCCCTATTGGTCTTGCACCGTCCAGATCCAGCAATTGACAGTAAACAGACAACCTTTTCATACAATGGGCAAGCAGAGGCATATACGATTGATTTTAAGGAACTTCTCTCCTTTCCTCCTGTGAAAGAAAGGAGGATTTATCTCTGGCCCCTACATTAACAGTTTCAAAACAACCATTCTCACTACTTGTATATAATTTTTTGTACATTCTTCATTTTCATTATTTTGGATTTTTTTTCATGAAGACATTGTGATTGATTTGCCCAAGATTTCTACCACTGGAAGGAGAGCTTCTATCAAGCTGAGCAAAACTTGCAGTTTCTATGGGAGATAATGGTCTGCTTGAGCTAAGAGATGCTTCTGTAACAGGACAGCCCTGATGTAAATTGTCTATTGCATTGCATTTCATATCAACCTATAAAAAGAGATCGATGCACATGGAAGCCACTATTGTCACATCAAGGGTTTCTAAAATATTAAAAAAAATTACAAGTTCATTTCTACCTCACATCCATCCCAATGACAATTCAGCGAACCTAGCACAATGTCAAAATTATGGCATTCAGGCTATTGCTTTTTCTGAAATGTTGTGCATTGAGCTTTATATTAGTAAGCTTGGGCCTCTGTGTTGTTGCTATCAAAGCCATCAGAATCATGGATCAATGTGCTCTCACTATTTTCTATCATGCCAGAATCATCCTCAAACCGTGCATCTATTTCCAGCAGTTCTGACTAAAGAGATGGACGATTCTCCCTCAAATATTTGAATCCTTCTGACTGCACAACCTCTAATTGTACAGACATTTTCTAATGGATATGCTTTGAAAGATTCTTGCCTCACACAAACTCTTTAATCTATCTAGCATAAACCGATCTGTTGTTGCAAGTAAACATTCACCCATTGACCAAGACATTGAAGGGAAAGGAGGTGAAGCAATCACTGGCGATGACCATACATGTTCATCCATATCTGGAAGGGTGTCTCCGTAGATAAAATGTAACATAGCTTGTATTACATTCAATAGAACAACACAAATAAAATCAGTCTAGTGAATATAGATACAATCTCTTTCAAACTAATGTAAATGGAAGAAATGGTTTCATGATCATTGGCAAAACAAAGCTTACCTTGAACACTTTTGGTTGCATGTCTCCAATGAAATTTTCTTTATTATTCTGCTCCTGTGAGGACCCAAAAAACTGGGATTTGAAAACAGGGGAACGAACTGCGAGCACCAATCTGTGAGCATAAGATCTCTCCCCTACTACATTAAATATGATGTCTGCAGTTTCCTCAACTTCCCAAATTGTTGACTCAGGTTTGTTTCAGGGATGGCAACATGGTGTGAGTTAGGGCTTTCAGTCACAGATACCACAACTCCAACCGTACAACAAATTTCCAAAGTATCATCCTTTACAAAATCATATGTGTCCAACAAAGATCACCTCAAGAAATGTTTGTAACCCCTAGAGATACCAAGATTGTGAAATGCACAAAAAAGTAAAAACAAGCGAGAAAAAGAGGTAAACAGATTATGGTGAGCTCCCTTGTTATATGGGGCCCCAATTCTCCAAATCATATATATCTGCTACCATGTATTACCAATAGTTTTAGTTTTTTTGTTTTAGTTTTTTTTTTTTTTTTTAATATTTTGTTACAATAGGGGTGTCCCCGCGACCTAGTCCAGTGGTCCAGCAACCCTTATCTTCGGTACTTGGGGCGAGCTACAGCGAGACTAGTCCCCTGCAGGTGAGATCCGCCGCCCTCAAGTAGTCCCACCTCTTAAACCCGAGAGTGGAGTCGAACCCGAGACCAATAGGGAGCAAACCCACTGCCCAAGCCAACTCTACTACCCGTTCGGGCTGTATTACCAATAGTGTTGTGTATAGCAACAACATGAAAATTGAATATCAGAGAGTCAAGACCACTAGAGCAAATATTTTTTACAAGTTAGGATGCATAAGATGTGCATTGATCAACGGAATATGGAATACCCATGAGCCATGTAAGAAGAATTTTCTCTATGCATGTGAAACACAATAAGAATGATGAGGGAATTGATGTCCTTGCAAGTATCTATGTGAAAGTTAGCATCCATAACAGGTCTAAATAAGTTCCATTCAAGAACTGCAAATACTAACCAATGATTGCCATAGTAGTAACAAAGACTTTACCCATGCCACAGTATTCGCTATCTTACATATATTTCATAAATGTCAGATTTGTGAAAGTTATAGACCAGCCTTGTTTATGTTTCTGCCAAGACAACATTATAAATAATTAAAATGAGAGCATGAAATTTTATATTAGAGGAGAATCCTCAAACACTTTGTATTTTCATTGTATATGTTAATTTTGATTTAAAGATGGATAGAAAGCTATGTAAATCTTTAAGAATAATATAACAGATCTTTTATTTCATTTTTTTAATATTTATTTTTAATTTTATATTAATGTTTTACATATACATAATAAATAATAATTATTTTTCTTATTATGTTATTTATACTCAACTTTATATTAATGTTTTGCATGAAATCAAATGTTAAAATGATTTCATTTATATTTAAAATAAAATAAAAAAGAAAGAATAAAATAAAAACTTTAAAACAAAATAATGTAAAATTAATAATAATTTTCTTTTTAATAAATACAGAGGAGAAGCAAAGGATTGACATGAAGATGAGAAGAATGTGATTGAGCACTTACAAACAAAATCAAAATATTAACAGGTATGCAATTTATTTCTTCACCAATTTTATATCTTTATGTGGTAGGTGTCATTAATGTGCAATTTATACTCAACTTTATATTAATGTTTTGCATGAAATCATATGTTAAAATGATTTCATTATTTTTAAAATAAAATAAAAAAGAAAGAATAAAATAAAAACTTTAAAACAAAATAATGCAAAATCAATAATAATTTTCCTTTTAATAAATAGAGGAGACAAGTAAAGGATTGACATGAAGATGAGAAGAATGTGATTGAGCACTTACAAAAAAAATTAAAATATTAGCAGGTATGCAATTTATTTCTTCACCAATTTTATATCTTTATGTGGTAGGTGTCATTACATTACAATGTTCCTCCACCATGTTTGAATGGTGTCTAGAATTAATGACTATATATTGTGCATTTGTAATCAATTTTTGAGTGTGTTCTCACTTTATCCTTACTCTTATCTCTCCATTTCTTTGCATGGCTATATGTCTTGAAATTTATTTATCTTTATATTTATCATTTACATCAATGTAATCAAATACTATCCATTCATAGAGTAATGGTTTATTGATTGAAAAAGAAAATTTATTCACTACAATTTTAGAAGACATATGTTGTGACACTTACTATTGTATATGAGATGGTATTCTAAAACAATCTCTTTTCATTAAGCTTATGCACTGATTAATCTATTGCTAAGACTACACTTTAGAAATTAAAGAAGACATAGGTCTTAGGATTGACAAAATCAATACAAAATATTTGATGTTATATAATGTTTTTTTCTTTGTCTTTGTCACATGGTTGCGTCAGGCTTCGAGCGGGTTGCCGGCAGATGCTGTATGTCTATCCACGATCTTTGTTTGTTATTTTGTAGTTTAAGCATTTTGTTTCTTTAAAATGTTGAAGATCGCCACAAAGGTGCCGATGTGTTTGCCGTGTCGCCATTTCCGCTTGAAATAAGGAAGAGATGAGACCAGAGGTAAATAAGGTAGACAATAAAAATGACACATGAGGTGTTGCGCTCTAGCTATATGGATTAGGGCTCACGAGATGCATACCCTTGTCTTATGGGTTTGCTCCAATGATTGAAGGGTTATTAGTTTAACTCTGGTACACCACTTCCCGGTGACTTCTGGTAGGATGAAGATACTGGATTCATTTGGGTATAGGATGGATAGATGTGTGTTTAGGCATGAAAAGGCTCGAAAGAGCCTCTAGTATATAAGAGAAGTGGTGAGGAAAAGGGGATCAGAGGCTGGGATGGTGCAGTTGTGGAGGGTCGAGAAATAAAAAGGATGCGTTTTGGATCGAGATAGAAAAGATTAATTCCAGCCGTGACAGTATCACAGATGGATGGGGGTGAAATGAGGTACAGATGCGCTAATAATAAATACAGTGGGAGAGGCCATTCAATTGTACTCAAAGATAGGGTGGCTAATAGGGTGGCTTGTGTAAGAGGTTAGTGGGGGTAGGTGAGATGTAAGAATTTAAAATTAGAAAATAATGATAATGAGGATTAGGATGAGGGCTAGATCAAGTAATCAAGGATTAATTGATTTAATGAGAATGGGTTGAGTTAATAAACCAAGGGTTTATTAACTTGGGTGGAGTTAAAAGTTGGAGAATGTGATAATGATGTTTAAGATGGGGATAAAGTTAATTAATCAAGGATTAATTAACTTAAGCAAGGTTAGGAGATTTCTAGAGGAAAGTGGGAAAAGGTTATCTTTAATTAAATAAATATGGATTTATTTAATTAAGGTGGTGGATAAAGGATAATGGAGAAATCAAATGAAGTAAATAATAAGATAAGTTATTTAAGGTAATTTATTGGGAATAAGGGAAGTGGAGTTCGAGTGTCTAGTAACAGCATTTAATTAATTCAAAATAATCCTTTTGAATTGACTACATTTTCCTCTTTGGGAGGATGATATTTGCATTCAGAAGTGGCATCGACTTTGAAAGAATCTGCTTCTGATGGCTGGGAGGGATAAGGCTAGGTGGCGTAGATGCCCACATTCATGGAAGGATGACTGAGGGATGACTAAGGGGTGGTATTGCCTAGAGGGGGACATGGGGTTTCCGAGAACCACTTTGGGTGTGTTGCATCTAGAAATAAGTGCAGGAAGAATAAGGATAGAGGATAAAAGATGAGAAAGGAATTATAGGCACCTGGTGGGGTGAGAGATGATAAGGATAAATTAGAGACACATGGATTGGAAGGGAGGGATGGATGATATACTACTAATGAAAACCAGCCTAGATTGATATTATACTTGACATTATACTTGGAGTTATTATAAAGGAACGAAGGTGGCCAATGTGGTATGATCAAAAGTTCAGTAAAACCTTGCCATACGCACCATACGACACCATGATACTAGAAGGCCGTACCCATATTTGTAAATATAGAATTTCCAAGGGCGGTGATAAAATCACAAAAATGAAAGGTAAGCTTCCGTCAGAGTAAAGCCCTACCGTAGCTCCGCTCCAGGCCAAGACTACGCTCCGTCAGCTAAAATTGATTGATAGGGTTGATTGGTGGATTGGTAGTGATAGTTTGTTCAGTTAGGAAGGATGCATCCTATAGGTGATGAACCGGGTAAAAAGAGATGTAATAAACTATATTTGAGCACTTAGATTAAGACCATCCGGTTGCTTGGGATGAAGTGCACCAGCTTCAAAGATTGGTGCATGGATTGGAACCATTAGATAGGAGTAGGATGCAGAATGAACACCCAGATTGAATGATGGATAGACAAGGAGAATCTGGATGGTGGATAGGATTATTAGGATAGAGGAGTGGATGGGATCCAATGACAAGGGAGAGCCAAGTCTTAGGAAAAGGATGGGAGGATAATGGATTATGTGGCTAGGAGATAAATGGATTTAGTAGATGGAAGGTAGGTGATGGGAGATAAGAATATGGTGGATGAAGGATAACAGGATGAAGTCCTAAGGACTAGTTGCAATGGACTAAAATGTCCCACACTAGAGGTAGTGCAATCATGGATGGAAGAATGGTAGCATGAGATGGGAGGATAATGCGTAAAGGACATGGATGAAGTAAGAGTGAGGATGGGATTGTCCAAACCATGCATGAATATTTTTCCCCTAGATTTATGAAGATCAAGGGTGAAAAGAGAGGGTGAATTAGGTAGGATGGTGTGATGGAGATAGGATATTGGATATGGGAGATATGGATTTTTTTATCAAGATTACGTTGATGAGATATGGATGTATGGATATTTTACCCCTAGGCTCTTTATCAAGATTAAAGATGGGAAGGTAAGACGAATTTGGATAGGATGAGGGATATTTGATGAATGATATGGATAGTATAAGATGTAGCGATATCATGAATACTCCTTATCTAGATCAAAGATGGAAAGAGGATTGATTTGGATAGGATGGGAGATGTGGAATGAATGATATGGATAGCATAAGGGAGGTAGGATATAATGTATGGTGGATATGAAGATCTCTAGCCTTGTCAAGATCAAAAGTGGAAATGGAGAGACGGATTTGGATAGACCATGACGGATAATGGAGGATGTGGATAAGATGTGGTATGGATGGAGCTTGCCCCCAAGTGTAGAGTGTAAGGGGATGGGGAGGAAGGACTCAAGCATCTAGTTACATAGATGGTATCCCTTGATTATGTGCTATAATGAACCATGGTAATTGGATGTATGCTCATAGTCGTTGGTAGAATAGTGGTAAAGGGGATAAAATGGATTGGGAGAGGGAGAGGAATATGGATTTATGCAAAGGTTTGGATAAGATGGATGGAAAGATGGAAGATGGATGTTGGATAATGGATGGATTGATGGAAGACTTGTGGATGAGTGGACGGAAATGTTAGCAAGATCAACATTAACACACACCTTGAAGGGTGGTGGAATTGTGGAAGTGAGGTGGATTTTGGATTTTGAGGTTTAAATAGAGGAGTGGATGAATATTTCTGGATAGGACCTAAAATGGATGAAGGTAATGAAGGATTATTAGATGGGATGGGGGACTTAGAATTGGATGAAGCTTTTGGATTAGCAAGTTTGGATGCCAATTTTGATTTTTCTTTGGGATGCATTCATTCTATGAGTATTTTGGGAATCCACGTGATTTTTGACTTTGATGTTTTCTTCATGGGCCTTTGTAGCCTTTGGGGTTCTTGATTTTGGATCATATTTTTCTTTGTTTTTGCATGTCTTTTTGAGCGAACATGTTGATCCTTTGATTTTTGGCTTTATGCATTTGAGGTTTGGCATCCAAATTGCTTCCAAAAGCAATGGTATTGGTAGATGGATATGAATGATGTGGATGTATTATGGATGAGTTGGTGTAAGTAGTATGTTGTTGAAACCTAGAAAACAGGCTTGGCTCTATATTTTTGGAAGATGGAAATTGTAAGACCCCGTTTCACAAGTGATTAATGCTAAACATAATTTGTGACATGAATTTCTTCAATTTATGATTAGAGATATGGTGAATAATAAATAAGGTGATCTCTTAGCAAAATCCTTGTAATTTCATTTTGACATTATGTTCTATTGTCACTACCTTGAAGGTGGAATACACTAGTATACTATGGAATGTAGATTGAAATTTAAATGGATTATTATATGGTTAAACTTTAGAAGATTCACCTAATAGATTAATGTGATATAAAATGTTACTTATGATCATGTTGGTAATGTGCAGGAAGGTAACGGTGTTAGCATGAGAAGGGAGGACCATCGAGAGAAAATCAAAAGACATCTTCTTGAGGATTTAAGTTAATATGTTGATAGATTAAGAGGAATCAAATAAGCAAATAAGGGGATAGATAAATGTTGGAATCAAATCAAATACATCCTTGGGAAGTTCTAAGTGTAGCCCTATTTGACTTGGAAGGGTTGAGGTTTGATATTTTGATTGGGTGATTATGTATGAATAAGAATCCAATTGTAGGACATGTGATGTGAGTATGGTTGGGGTTGGAACCCCTGGCCAGGATCAAAATTCGTATGGATTCTTGTGTAGGTTTTGAAAAGGGATTATGGAGTCAATTTCCTTGGTTTTTGAATAGGAATAGACCCCTAGGACCTATACCTATGGGTTTGGAACCTTTTTAACATGTGAACTTGTCCTTGGGGTGTGAAAAGACCCCTCAAAAGTCCACATTCATGAATGTGGCGAATTCAAAAGTGTTGGGGCTTGGGAAGAGTGACTTGTCACTCTCAACCTTCTACTCCTCAAAAAGTTCTTGGAATCGACACAAGACTCACACATGTGAGAGAACTTGTGGGAAAGAGTGTGGGTTTGGAGGATCCCTTTATATCTCAATAGGATGGAAGATTTGGGCATTGCCCACTTCTCCTTATGGAGAACTCTAGTTGAGAAAGAAGAAAGAATAGGAAGAAGAAAGGAGGGTGATCAAGAGGGCTTGGTTGGAGAGGCAAGAAGGGTAGAAGAGTTTAATCTCCCATGAAAAAGATAAGTTTTCCCTTCTCCCCACTCCTCATTGAATTAATTGTTGTAAGAAGATAGTATGTTTGTAGGAATGTTCGTTGAGTACGGTGAGTGGAGAGCTTAGATGTTATGTTATCTTTAAATATTGTAAAATATTGAGAAGACTCAATTTATCATCTTGGAGTTAATAAAATCCTTGCTCGGGGGTATGGCTAGAGCCCATGAGGCTCCATGACGCCATTACGGTAGGGTGGAGAGCAAGACCTTGTTCATGAGTTTGTAAGTCATTTGCTTCCTCAAATATTGTGATAGTATTGTAATTCTAAGAGATGGGAGTTGTCAAGCCAATGTCAAAATATTCTTGTTGAATACTTGAGAGGATGTTGTAAATGATAGTGTATTTATAAAGACACACTATGTGATTTTAAGGTCTCACAAGCATTGCAAACTATGTGGAAAGATTAAGTCAAAACTATTGTTGTATTTCTTTAAGGAAAATGCAAATGTATAAAGTATATTCCTTAAACATAGTTTGTATTCAAATGAGTTAAATGTATATTTATATTATTCCCTTGAAGGACATAGTATGCATATTGTTTGGGAAGCCTAATAAAATACTCTATTTTGATATGAGTTCAGTAAGAAAATGAAATGTGTGTTTCGCTTTTAAGGAAGAAATCTACAAGTGACTTAGTTAACTATAGGCTTCTTTTCTGAAATATGTGTACTTGTTTATAATATATCAAGAAAAGGGAAATAAGTGAATATAGTACTACTGTATAGTTATTTGACATCTGAATAATGTTGATATTCTAAGGAAAAGTATGAAAAGCGTAGAAGATTCTGAAGGACTAACTGCTGCATATTACTGACATGGAAGCAAATGATAATAGAAAATAAGATTGTATGTGCTTCTTTACTTCTCCAAAAAATAAATATATATATATCTTTCCCTCTTTGAAAATGATCCTATAAAACATATATATTATTCGGGAAGGAACATTCACTCACATGTCTTCTTGTTTCCATAAATGAATTCTTCTTTTCTTGAAAGAACACAGAGGAGGGGCTATTAGAATATATATATCTGAAAAATATATGGGAACCATATTTCACTTCTCTGGGAAATATAAAATAAATGAGTAATATTTTACAAAGAATATGAAAACATAGACGCTAATACATTCAAACAATGGATACCGAAGGAACAGGGATTAGAACCATGGTGAACTGTCTTATAACATATTCAGTTGGAAACAGTGCAAAATCATGCTCTGTCTTAGTATTTCATCGACTCTCCTTAAAAATAGTAATAAACTTATGAAAAGAATTTTGTATTCATGGCGATACTATAGAAGTTAAATAAACGCAGATTTGTATGTAAAAATAGTTACAGTTATTAGACTTACTAAGTTGTAGATTTATACAAACAAGGTAGAGGCATGCCATTATGCGTCTTGCTCAGTCATTCACTGACATAAGATGTTGAACTGAACACTATTCATATCGTTAGGGAGAAGAGTGAATATAACCAGGAAGTGGCCGAGCAAATCTCTCAATAGAATAAATTTAGCAGACATTTAGGAGACCTGTTGAATTTCTCTTTCAGTCGCCCGTAGAAGTAGTCCCCTCATAATTTCATTCTGTCAGGTTTCACTCGACTTCCTCTAGCATGAAGAGACTTTGACATCACCTGCATAGTCACTGAATATGGCTACGATGATCTGGGCGTCTAGAGGAGTCGCACAAGGAGGAGAGCAGTTAGAAATATTAGTTCTTAATAATTGTGAGGAAGGTAGAAGTAGTTGTGTGTACTTACATGCCTAGGCCATGACTGGCCAAACAAATAAGTAGCAACAATGGCCTATGGTTATCCCATTCCAACCGCCATCAATCTGCTTCCCTCCCCAAATTTCTTGAAACATTAGGTGTTGAGCATCATCATTTTAGGGTAGAATGAATTGTAAGGGAGATTGGTAATTAGCAGAATGGTTGTGGAAGTATATTGTGCCCCTTACACTTCCTTGATTAGACACAATAGTATGGTCACATTCCCCTGTGTTATCCAATTTCAACCTTCACTGCAGTTTTCAGCCTTGTCTTTGCACCTGTGGCTTGTCAATAGGAATACGTAGCACCTGAATATACGTTAGGATGTCTCAAACTTGGAAAAATAAAGAGGTCATTTCACATCACTGTGAGATGGCCGAGAAGCGTATTTAACTCTGCAAAAGAAAGATGAAAATAACAATAGAAAGAGGTGTGGTATTAAATTACATCCTTATTTTAGTAAGTCATAATTAGTGCATTTTGCAGAGGAGATGTCAAGACCTCTCTCGTGAAAATGACGCCCTGTTAAATGTCAGTTCTCAGACCCGAGGCTAAAAGGTGTTGGCTCTGCTGCTGCTCCCTAGGCGTAATTCCTGTCAAGATTTGAACATGATAGAAGGATCGTATGATGTATCGGAAGCTGAACTTTAGTACCTTACTAATACTCTCAGTGTCTGGTCGAGCTTCTCCAGCCATCACATTAGAAGATGTGATTGATTTCTAGAATCATATCCTTGCTTGTATAAGTAAATATCAACGTACTAAGAAGAGGAGATGGTGGAATCCTTGCTGTGTAGAGTTGCGCTCTGCAAACTGTAAAAGAGTGGAAGAAAACGACTGGGCACAAAACTTCAATCAGCGTAGCCTTCCTAACCTTATCTGCAAGTTCAAGAATAAGGCAGTGAGATTAAAAATATATATATATAGAAACGAAATCACCAAATATTTAGTAGGATTCATTTCGGTTACCAAGAAGTCTTTGTTAAGTCTACACTCGTATATTCTGCTCTCATAAAATGAGGCTAAGGTTCATGTTTAAGCAGTATCTTTATCAACACATACCATGGGGGGGGATGCGTATCGGATTGGTTTTCTTTTAACTTCATCCTTCAAAACAAACTATCTTCAATGTTGTGCACTAGCGTTTCTCCCTTTCTCTTACATGTGAGATAATCTCAACCCGTTATATACGTTGCCTTATATCCGTATATGATTTTACTTTACCTTACACAAAATTTTAAGCCTTCTAAAATTAAGGCAATTTACATGATGGAAGAACACCTAAGCTTTCCATGTTTTAGGATTTTAATGTGAGGGAATTTTAAAAATATATTCATAATTACGTGGAAGAAAAAAAAAAGAAAAGAAGAAGAGGGGAATACATTCCCACCCCTCTAGGAAAGATTCGATTTATTTAAATAGGAAAATAAAGACTTATGAACACTTAATATTAGGGACTCTAGTGTAAGGGTAATATCTCACTTTTTATACTCTCTCTTCCTTCCCTTTTGAAAAATTAATAATATGTAAAAGTAAATGAATTTAAAATGTAATTATTTGTGCAAATTATTTCATTTTTATATATATTTGTTTTAATAATTAAATTAGTAATAGTTTAATATTGAGAATAATACTAAATAAATTGGAGTTTAATAAATAATATGTAGGTTTTAAATATTTTAGTTGTTCTCATATTTGAATTTCATGAGGAAATGTTTTATGTGGTTTTCGACAATATCGTCAAATGGCTTTAGAGGTAAAGATTACAAAAATAGGGTATCATTAAATAATCCACATTTTTTTTTATCTGGAAATTACTTATACTCTTATATCTGACCACAATCTTTCTCAAGATTGCTCGACGATAAGTGTGATGTCACACACATAACCGTGCGACAAAAAGCAACCCTTCCCTCAAGCATCGTTTCATTGCATGGAAAATGTCATCTAATACACCCTCATGTCGTGCATGGTTAGCGGATCGATAGCAAATTTACAAGCATGTGTAACAAAAAAAAAAAATTAGTTGTGTTTTTGCCCTAATGTAAAATATGGGCATTACAGAAATAGGGTTTAGGACCTTTCCACCTATTTTCTTCAAGTTTCACTCAAGGAAACCCTAAAGATCTCAAGCAAATGATGTAATTAGGGAAAGAGATCTGCAGTAGGATGTCGTAGGGTGTTATTAAAGACAATAAGGGGGTTCACCACCAAGTGAGGTTTGGAAAGACAACATGCAAAACCTAACAATGCAACTTAGAAAATGAACTCAAATCAGAATAGCAAACTGAAGGACAGAGGTTCACCTAGAAAGTTGAAGAGGCTTGAAACAAGGTTTGAAATCTTGAAAACAAGACTTTTTAAGAACACTAGGACTCATATGTCAGTAGGTGCGATTCAGTCCCAGTTTAGGGTTTGAGGCCAAAATTAGAATATGGAACTGTTGAATTAGGATATATAGAAAAAGCCTAAAATCTGGTATACTGGGACTCATACGCCACAAGTAGCGATTTAGTCTCAATATCAGGTTTGATCTGAAACTCTAATATCCTCTATTGATCTTCTATAGCTTCTCTTCTGTCAAATCTCCATTCTCTCCTATCAAATCTCTAAGTCTAAAACATTGAATTACAATTTGTAGATGAATTTTCATGATTTTGCAATATAGATGACAACTTTGACAACTTTTCTCCAATCTTGCTCTTTAATGGACCTTCAACCTAAATCTACAAATCACACACCAAAGAGGGGAAAATGTTGTTTTTTTAATGGATAGGGGTTTGCCTTGGTCAAACCCTGTTTTGGTAATCAAACCTTGAAATGAAATAAAATAGAAAGAAGGAATGATGAATGAACAAATAAGCTATGTTGCAACTCGCCAAACTTTTGAACAAAAGGCTACAAACTTGTATGTAATAGCTAGTATGAATGTGGATCTTGAATTTTTCTTGTATATTATATATCTTTATTTGAATGCTTGCTTGAATCATAGGAAATTACATCACAAATTTTAGCTCAAAAACAAACATGATTCATGATGACTTTGACATGATGCTTGAATGTTGAATGTTGCTCTAAATTGTTTGATAATCAACTCTTGACTGTTTTTGAATGCTCTTGAATGCTCTTGTGATCATAAATTTTCTATAAGAATGCTCTCATCAATTTGCTAGATGACTTATAAACTTGCTAGGAGAAAATATGTGAAATAAGCTTGTATTTATACTTGTTTATGCCAAATTTCTTTAAATTACAACAATACAAGCCAACATCAAATCTAGGAGAATAAAATCCCACCAAGAATTGAATTCAAAATTAGGTCCAAGCTAAGTGGGAATCATACGCTAATTGTGACGTATGAGTCCTAGTAGGCTAAGCTTGGGACACAAATTTATAGAAAAGGTTGGGTTTAATGTCAAATTCAAGTTTAGGCCCCAAAACTTAGGTGGGACCCATATGCCCAAGGTGGCGTATGAGTCGTAGATCACTAAATCTAGGCCATACAAACAAAAATAATTAAATTATGAGTGGTCATTTGATATGTGTTGGGATTATCCTCAGAAAGATGCACTAAATAAGGCTTGTCGATGAAAATAGGGCCAAATAAGGTATAAAGAAGCCCAATTTTAGTAGGGAGGGCCCAAACAAGTGTGAAAATGTAAAGGGATACATTTTTCTACACTACAGTTGGAATGATTTCAAAGGTGTGTGCCTTGGTTGATCTTGATTTTAGATATGAGGTGATGGATAAAGAGGACAATGGGGTTTTGGAATAGGAATTCTAGGTGGTGGAATGTAAGGACCCAAGATGGATGGAGGAGATGGACTTTGTTAAATGGGACATA
>VDFB02359940.1:0-26549 GCA_007258455.2 Sequoia sempervirens
GAGGATTGTTGTATTGATGTAATTTCTTGAAGATTAATAAAAAAAATGGATCTCTTTGGGTGTGGAGTTTTTTCCCACAAGGGTTTCTCCACATATATCTTGTGTCACTTGTATTGATGACTTGTGGTATTGCACATTTTTATTTCATTGTTGCGTGTGCCAATCACTTAATCATTTTATGGTAATCTTATAAACATATTTTTCATATTTGTAACCACATGTTTAAGTTCATATTAGTTCAAGTTATACCTTTATTTCAAACATATTTCTCCCCTCTCTAGTTATTTCCCTCTATCTCCCCCTATCTCCCTCTCTCCTTACCCCTCTTTCTCTATTTTTGAACTTCTCCCTCTCATTTTCTTCTCTCCCCCTAACCTCTCTACCTTTCTCCTCTCTAGGTATATCCACTCCTTATCTACCTCTCCATCCCTCTTTAGCCATATCTTTCTCTTTTTTATTCTCTCTCTCATGTTATCTCTCCCTTCCCTCTCTAGGTCATCACCTCTCTATCTCCTCCTTCCCTAGGTATCTCACTCCCTCCATGTCTACCTCTCCCTCCATCCCTTGTTAGTCCTCTATTGATACTTTTGGTTCTCTCTCCCTCTCTTCTCTCTCGTACCTCTTTCTCCCCTCTCTAGGTCTCTCCCACTCTCTCTACCTTTACTTCCCTTCTTACCATCATCTCTATCCTTTCCTCCCTGGGTAAAAGCACAAACCTATGCCACACTTTATAAAGGAATCAACCAACAATATAAAACAAATTTGAAATTCAACCACATAAAAGTGGTCTTTATGTTTTGAATGTCAAAATGGTGTAAACTAATGAAATGTAGAACTTTTGATGAAGTTTATTGCTATAATATTTTAAAAAATTGTTTTCATTATGTTTTTTTATCAATTTAAGGATAGATTTTGGAATGCTGAAAATTTCAAAAAAGAGTGACTTCACGAGACGTCAAGAAAAAAATTGAAAAAAACTTCATTTTTCCTTAATTTTTTTCTCCAAATAAGTAACTTCAATATATTGTGCATGGAAAAAAAATCAAATTTTTGATGTATATTTTTTTTGTAATAATGTTTTAAAGTCAAAGCTATCAGAATTTGACAGTTTTCATGGGACATCAACTATTGTCAAATTTTCAATCATTTCCAAAAAAATAAATTATACCCTTTTGAAGAAGACTCTCTCCTCTTGTGCTCCATATAAGTTTATTAAAAAATTAATATGTTTTACTATTTTTTTAAAATTTCTAATTAACCTCTTTTTTAATTTTAACAACCTACTTGCATTATTTTAAAAATTAAATATATTAAAACTAATCAAAATATTTTAAAAAAATATATTTGGATTCATCACTCGGAGCTCTACGAAAGGGTATTTTTCATTTTTATAGAAAAATAATTCTGACTAGAGAAATACTCTACCAAAGTTGAATGTTTCAGAAAATTCTAAAAAAAGGTGAGTTGGCTGCCAAGTAGGATGCCAACTAGACATTCTAAGCTGAGTATGTTTCGATTGAGCATGTTTTGGATGAAACATACTTGGCTAAAAATTGCTTGATATTTTCAAGCTATAAATACACAATATGCTCACTATTTTCACATTTTTGGCCAGATGTATTCGGCTGAGTGGCTTTCAACTGTAACCTCTTCGACCGAAAAGGCACTTGCCATGTTGGTGTCATGTGGTTTCTGTAACGCTCGTCATGCAACCCAAAGAACACAGAAAAAGCAAACAATTTTTTTTTTTAAACATTACAATTGAACATACAAGAAACATTAACCATAAACATATAACACATTACATTAATACACTTAGTTCTCTGGGGCACGCAAGGTTACTTCACAAACAACTAACAACGAAACAAAGATAACAACAACACAATTCACTACTTATAGCTATATTCAATGATCACACAAGCTACAAGAAAAGATAGAAGTGATTTACTGACTTTGGCAATAGAGTCCACTTAGGTCAACTTAACATACCTCTTACATTCCATTTTATTGACAAGTCCTTGCTCCCAATGCCTATACCTGCAAGATCTACATGACTTGGCACACACATCAGACCAAAGATAGTTAGCGCATGATCACTAAGAGAAGCTATATATATATCAATGGTAGTTTTTACGTTACCAAAAATAAACGACAAGACTCAAACAAGACTCCGAAGAATAGTCCTAGGGGCCTGACCTAATGCCTCGGGAGCTCATCACTCGATGGCCTTGCCTACGTATATAATTCGCAAAGGCACCGTAGTTCGACAACTTGAGCTGCTCCAACTCATTGACTGACCAACCAAGGGGTTCACTCATAAGACTTTCAAGGAGGAATCCACCTCAACACAAAAGTAACACAACACCACAAATACACGCTAAACTCAATCCTCTATTCATAAGCATTATGTGACCCATACAAAATTACATACTAGAGGAGTGGGTATGCAACCCTTTCTAGGGTCCATCACCCCAAACAGTTTCTTAGGCGGCTTCCACCCACTTAGGTGAAGCTGAAGACTGAAGAACTGGGTAAGCATATTCTTGCAAAAATAAAATAAAAATAGCCTACTCAAATATTTATTCATACTTGCATAAGAAAGGTCATAAGGCATAACAACAGTAGCCATTAACGACTCACATTCACCATTGGAAGACCAAACCACTCGAACAATCAAGTCAATCATGCTCACAAGAGTTTAAAAAGTAACTATCCCTATAAAGGACTTATGAGACAATGGTAAAAATAATGCAAGGAAACATAATCATTCAAGAAATTATCTAAATTCATTTACTTGCATTGGCCTTCTCATTTATCTAAATGTAAGTTGATCAAAATCAATCACATAGGTAGAAAATGTTTTATTTCCACATTGATAAACACACTCTTCCCTCTTACCATAAACTCTTCCACAATCCGGAAGATCAATTCACCTACCAGTTACTTTAAATCAATAAATCAAATAACCTACTTCAATAATTCATCACTACATAATACCAATCTCCCATATAACTATCTATTACCTATGTAGGGGAAAAACCCATTCCAATTCTTTACTAAACATCAATGTTACCCTGAAGGCATGAATTTATCTTAATACATACATAAATATAATTTCCTAATGCAATTTCCAATAATTGAATTGCAAGTAAGCAACTTTCCCCATTACAATTTCCTAATTTATATATCAAATCTAGCATCTAACTGAAATTAGATAAGTCTATCTTATGTTATCTAATTTACTACTCAATCAACACACTAACCTTTGAATAACTATGACTTCAATTATTCTATTTTTTTACTCCCAATTACAGAATGCAAACACTCTATCAATACCTATTAATCAAACACAAGGTTGAAAACAAGTAACCAAACAAACATTTAAACCAATAACCAAGTTTGACTAAATAGATTTACAACCTTCCCATCCAAAACACACAATGATCAATAAAATATCAACTAAACCATACATCTATGGATGACCTTAATTTCACATTTTCTATTATTCCTTTAACACTTTGCTTACGTAATTACACTTGATAATCGACTTCACCTAATTGAACAAGTTTGTTCATCAACTCACTTAATCAACATTTCAAGTATCATAGTTAATCGAAAAGGAAGAAAACTAGTTTAATTCTTTTCCTATGTAGTTTGCGCATTAATCATAAAGAGAAATAATCTAACCTCCTCATTTAGTAACTTTTGAATTTACTTCATTAACTTCTAAATAATAAAATCAATCACCTAAATATAGTTTATTCAATTTCTTTTCTTTTCAATGCAATTTCCTAAATCCTTTCTTCTTTAATCTTTAACCCTAATATTAAAATTTTAATACATTGCTATAGTTAACATCATTTAAAAGTGACTCTATCATCAAGAGCTAGATAATTTGAAAATCGAATATTCCAATTTCAACTCTTATGTAATGCTAAAATGACTCTATCGTAATTACTTATTACCCAAAGAAAATTCTAGTAATAAAGATATCTATCATCTTTTTACTATCTAGATAACAAAGTATAACAATTGCAACTATCATTCAATTATCTATATGTATAACAATTCCATTCACTTATCCCTAATGAATTAGATACCCAATTTACCCATAACTATCTGATTTAAGATTCTTTTATAATACTTTTCGTTTCTTCTAAATCATTCTATTAATATTTGTCCTTAATACAATATATATAAGAATAATTATGTGTCACTCTATTTATTTTTCCAAATATTCAAATTAAAGATTACAATCACCCAAGTTAAATTGCTACAATAATGGAGACACCAAATTAGCATTGAGTCAATCTGACTGTTAGCAGGACTGGCCCGAGGAGCGTATACAAAGTATTAAGAGCCAATTTAAATCCTCGAACTAAAATCCCCATAGTGTATAGAAATAAATAATTGGATGCCAAAAGCAAACAGGTTAGACCGATTATACGCCCAAGGTGAATAAAATACAGCTAAAGGATGTTTCAAAGAGCTTCCCTATAGAAGGCAACTAATAGAATATAAAAATTTACAGCAACGATAATAATATATAGACGTTTCAAAAGCTCTCGAATACCACTCATAAAGTTTAACTACTGATATGAAATCAACAAAAATAGTACCAAATAGTCAAGCATATAGCATATGATATACATAGTATCAAATGCATATCATAAAACATAACCATCGATGTAACTAGAAGTATTCAATATTGAATAGAACACATAGGAATTACAATTAAAACATGCAACATCACTTACAACACAACCCTAATCCCTAAATCGCTTCAATAGCGAACTCGCAAGAATGAGGAGGGCAACCGACCAAGCACGAGAAAATTTCATTTATTTCAAGCAAACATAAAAGACGGATGCGCTAGGACATATGTTAGGGGTTAAGATACTCGTAAAAATACCCACAACTAGGTAAGTCGATACATGTAATGCGATAAGCTATAGGTTAAGAACAAGATATCGAAGTCAAATGATGATGGAGAGGCGTGCAACCAGATTCGGTGAAAAGTCTTAAGATATTCACGACATGCAACTGGCTAGGGAAAAATAATTCAACACCATTATACAAAACTAAATTGTAGAATATGCACAAGATAGATTTGGTGAGGAGTTTACTGACCTTACATGCATTGATGGACAAGAAAGAAGAACACACCTACGAAGGTTTGCATCAGCCTTTCAATGTTGCCTCCTCCGTTTTCCCTTTATTCTTTCCAGAAGCCCTTTTATCAATGTCTTCAAGCTCCGAAATCAGCAGTAAACGAATTTTTGCAGACAAGATAATCTTTCAGCCAAACTCCCAATGAGAACCCTTCTAGTAGAACTGTATTCACAGAATGAGGAGACTATTCTCTAGATTTCATCTTGTGCCCTCCCTATATGGATGCTTCCGCATTCCCGCAACTATCCTTTTTAGGAGGAAGAAGAGGTGCTGCTGGATCGTATGGCATATTGAGGCATTTATTCCAATAAGACAGGAAAGTAGAAAATGGACGTCCTTCAACATCATTAACCTCCCAAGGCTCATAGAGTAGATCTGCATTGAACGATCTCACCAATATGCCTCGTGAAGAAAGATCCTGCTTCACCTTGTGATCACGAACAAGGGACAATGGGTCATAAAGGTGATCGTAGAAGAGCTGAGTGGCACCAGTGGCTTCAATAACTTGAAGAATAGCAGATAGACTATCAACAGATCTCTTTGTAATGAGAGGGGCACCAAGCTATCTCAATGAAGAGTCAAGATGAGCACGGCTCTGTTTAAGCCACCATCTTGATACTTTGCCAGGAATATAGTGCCCTTCCTCCTCTAGAGACCAAACAAACAGGGCAATAACTGCCCCTGCTCGCACACCGGCTGCAAGCCCTGGATTGTCTTCAATCCTCAGATCTCTTCTGAACCAAACTATGCTACAATTTGTACTGGGCATTTTTACTTTCTTTTGTATAAATAATATATTAAAGTCCCGACTCTAAATAACTCCTCTCCGCATTTCTTCAATCCCCCTCTGGACCATTTCGTCATAGAATATGTTCATGCAGGAATTCCAATTTTTCTCCGATTGAGTGATCCAAAACCCCTCCCCAATCTTCCATTCCCAAAAAAAATAAAAGATAATACCTTTCTTTTTCAAAAGCTCTCCAAAAATCTAAATAAAAAAAATTATATTTTTTTTTAAAAGCATGTTTTTCAGATAAATCTCCAATCACATTCGTTCTTTCATCTTTTTCTATTCTTTTATTTATTTATTTTTCTATTTTCAATATTTTTTTTTGTTTTAATTCCTGTTTTTACAACTTTACTTGTAAAGCATATTATCCAATTAATTTAAATAATTTATTCTGATAATTATCCTCAACCAATGAGTTAATTGAAATAATAAACACAATTTATTATTTAATTAACATTTAATAAACTCATGACTTTTTCTAAAAAATAAATTAAATAATTAAATATTTAAATACCATTTAATCTAACATTTTAATAAATAATATTAACCTTATTTAATTAATTCAATCTCAACGTATGAAATACCAGTAGAAGCCCTTGACCTATCTTTCTCTTCCGACTCCTTAGCCAGAGGAGTACTACAGTTTCAGATGAAAGCCACTCAACTGAAAATAGTTAGCTTGAAACTATTTATTTGGCTAAAAGTGTGACACACTATTGTGCTTTTACCCTCTACCCCTATGTCTATCACCCCTCTCCCTAGGTTGTAGGGTTAAGGGATAGTGTTCAAGGTTGAGTGTAAAGGGATAAGTTTTATAGTATAAGGATTAGGGTTGAGGATATTGGGTATAGGGTGGAGGGTATTGGGTTTAAAGTTGAGGGTATAAGGTATCTATTTGGGGTTAAGGGTTTAGGGTTTAGGAGTTAGGTTATAAGGTTGAGTGTATAAGGTTTAAGTGGCTTGAGGGTTAAGGGGTAGTGTTTAGGGTTGAAGGCACAAGGTTAAGTATATAGGGTATAGGGCTTAGGGTTGATATTTGGTAAAGTATTATGGGAGTAAAATGGAGTTTTGTAGAGGAAGCTTGGAAGAGTGTAATACCCATAAAATTGGTTATGAATGTTCATGGTTTAAGGGTGTAGTCATTGATCTTGAGCCTCTCAAATCATGTGATTGTTGGAAAATCATCAATGTCTAATATGAGGCATTTGAGGTCCAGAAGATAATCAACTCATAATAGAAAGCTTATGCCATAATTATTTGAGGCCAATACCACCTATAGTGTCATTTCCCAATAATTTAGTTGTCGATGATGCAATTGAAACATTTCATAATTATTATTTTTGGTACTTTTTTCTTGATAAGGGCCTAGGTATATTATTTTGTGAGCTCATTACCTCAAAACTAGAAACATGATCTTTGAGAAATACCTCAAAATTAGTGACAATATTATCTACAATGTTTAACCTATCATTAGTTAGTTCCTCCATCTTATGAGATTATGATGATATAGGTGGAATATGAGGAGCTCTAGTAGTTACCTCATTCATGCCAAAGAATATTTCCTCAAGCTTTGACCTTCATTAGGACTATCCCTATCCCCATCTATAGGTTATATGGTACAGGGTTTATGGTTTAGGGCATCGATATAGGGTTTAGGGTACAAGATCGATGGTAGAAAATTTAGGGTACATAGGGTATAGGGTATAGCATATAAGGTTTAGAGTATTGGTATAGGGTTTATGGTACAATATTGATGGTATAAGTTTTAGAGTAAATAGGGTATAGGTTTAGGATATAGGGTTTAGGGTACAAGATTTATGATACAAGGTTTAGGGTACACTATAGGGTATAGGGTTTAGGGTATATGGTTCAGGGTAATAGTTTAGGGTATTGGTATAGGGTTTAGGGTATAAGATTGATGATCTACAATGTTTAGGGTACATAGGGTATATTGTTTAGGGTACTATAGAGTTTAGGGTTCAAATATTAGGTTTGTGGTTGAGGGTATGAGGTATAAGGTATAGGGTTGAGGTTTTAGCATATAGGGTTATAGGGTCAAGGTTATTAGTATAGGGTTTAGAATTTAGGGTGTACAGTTTAGGGTTTAGAGTACTAATTATAAGGTTGAGTGTTTAGCATATATAGTAATACAATTGAGGGTATTAGTATAGGTTTTAGGATTTAGGGAGTAGAATTTAGGGTTTAGGGTACTGATAATAAGGTTGAGGGTATTGGAAGTATGGTTGAGTGTATAGGTCAAGAGTGTATGGTTTAGGGTTGATGGTATAAGGTATATAGGGTTGAGGTAGGGGGATTAGGGTATTCAATTTATAATTAAGGGTATTAGTATAGAGTTTAGGGTTTATGATTGAGGGTAAAGGGTTTATGAGTGAGGGTCTTTGTGTGTGTGTATCTCTCACTCATTCTTTTTCCTCCCCTCTTTCTCTTATTCTCTTATATCTCTTTATGTCCTCTTTCCCAATTTGTGAAGGGTTGGAAAATCTTAATAAATCTTATTTGGCACTCACCAAATTTGGTGAGCGCCAAATAGACTTTACTAAAAATGGTAAAAAAGGCATGAGATCCATGTTTCAGGCCCACATTCTCTACTTTTGTCTTGTTACTATGAATTATTTGATAAAGATATGATTTTTCATGGTGTTGACATCTTACACCACCATATTTTACATAATCTGTCACCTTTCCCCACCTTTTTGTTTGTTTGATAATGCAGAAGAATAAAATTTGAAGCTTTTAGATCAAATTTGATTATCTCAGGTAATATTTTCATGTTTCTAGAATTGAAATGTTTATTATGAGTTTTTTCTAAGAAAATTGAGAATATAGACCCATTATTTTCATAATTTTTTCTAATCATAATAGATTTACATAGAATTCAACATTGAATTCTAAGGAAGAATTCAAAAAAATTAGGAGTTTGAAGAAATAAATGAAAGAACATGGCATAATTTACAAATTGTAATATTGAATCTCAAAATTTAAAGTGCATTCTATTTGTATTTATGAATTTTGTGCTTGTCACTTTTTCACATAGTTCAATTGCAATTATTTTCATTTGATTATTTTCTTTTTGTTTTTGTGAACATTAATTAATTTTGGTTGACCTTGATTAATGTTTTATGAATAATTAATCACTTATATTATTTATACCATTAATAACTTTGCCATATTTGACCATAATTATCCATATTTGAGCATAATTAATCACTTATTATATTTATACCATATGAAGGCTTATGCAATTATCAATCAAACTAATAACAATTGGAATTAATAAAGTTTGTTCATAAGAGTAGCTATATAACTACACAATCCTCCTATATACCCATAATCCTAAACCCTAAACCCTAAACATTATCCCTCAACCCTATGAACTAAAGACAATAGGTTAAAACTTAACTATGTACTCAACCCTAAACCCTATACCCTCAAACATAAACCCTATACCCTATACCATCAACCCTAAACTTTATACCCTATACCCTCAGCCCTAAATCATATCTATATGCCCTAGGCCTTAAAGCCTATAAGCTAATCCTCAACCCTATCCCACAACCTCGGACCCTAAGGCATATATAACAAACCCTTGACCATATATAATCAATCCTAAATCCTATATCATATACCTATACCCTCAACCCTAAACCATATCCCTCAATCATAGGCCCTGAAGCCTAGGGGATGAACTTTGGACCCTATACACTCAATCCTAAACAATATACCCTCAATGCTATACACTATATTATATACCCTAAAATATAAACCCTACACTTAGCCCTAGCTCATAAAACCTATACACTCTACCCTAAACCTTATACCTTCAACCCTCAAGATTCCTATACCCTCAAACCTAAACCTTATAACTAAATCTTATACTCTCAATCCTATACCCTATATCATCAATTGTAAACCATACACCCCTATGACCTAAACCATAAGACATAAACCTTATACCCTATATGTTAAAACCTAAAACCCAACATTAATAATTTAATACTAAAACCTACATGATTAAATTTAATCCCTAAAACCTCAACTCTCAACTCTCCATCATAAAACATCAAGAACATGATGCTTAGAGAGATGTAGAGAGTTAGAGACTAAGGTGGAGGGAGAGAGAGCTAGATAGCTAGATTCAAGAACATGATGCTTTTAGTGCAAGCCAAAACATGCTTTCCTTCAACATAATGCCAATATATTATACTTATCTATATGACTAACTATAAAATATAGTGAATAGATAGAAATATATTTATATATAGTGTTTATCAATTCATTATATATTAAAAAAAATCTAACGATTATTACTGAAGGTTATCCTTAACCAAATGGAAACCATTTAAGATGACTAATTTACTCCAAGCGATCTTACTACAAAAGGGGTACTGCTATTTTTATGTAAGTGGGGAACTTAACTCTATAAAAGAACTATCAGTCTTAAAATCCTCCTATTGCAAAAATAAAAGCTATTTGAACACACACTTATAATGCTTATATTAATCGATTACTATCTTGATTTATAATTTAATGTTTGGCATATATATATTATCGAAGTGAGAAAGTAACAATATATTTTAGATATCAAAGACTTGGTACTTAAACATGAAATTGAGATTGTGTTGATCTGACTTTGTATACACAAATACATAGTTTCCTAATTTTAAATTGAAACTATATATATATATTGCAATGTCCACTATATCTGATTAATGGAAATATTTAAACAAAAAGGATAAATAAGTAAATAGAAGTTTTACTAGAGTTACGCTAAGAATTGAAATTCATACTAATTACCTCTAAAATAAGATACTCAGTGATTTTGGTTTTATCCCTTCTTTAATAATTTCATTTTCTTTGCACGATTAATTCAAATCAACAATTTATTTATTTTCTTTATTTGTTTACCTATAATTTTAAAAAACACATATGTGTTTTGGCTTGTGCAGAACACATACACATTTTTTCTTTTACAAAACATGTACACATTTTGTCTTTCACAAAACACATACATGTTTTGGCTTGCACATAACACATGCATGCTTTTACTAGCAAAAAACATACACATTTTGGCTTGTACTTAGGCTTGGATGATTCATTTGCCTCATTTTCACATGATTTTTTCCTCCATTCTAATTTTTCAACATGCTCATCATTAGGTTTACACACTATAAATCAAATCTTAGTTAAACTACCACCATAATTTCACACATCTTCTAAGCTTTGTAACCATTTAATTTTTTTATATTCAAAGCACATTAGCACATTTATTTTTAATATCTTTCACTAATGTTTCCTTAGTTATTAGAGACATATGTATTGAATTTTCTTAATAACTCTTGACCTACTTGTCCAAATCTGAAAATATATATATATTATTGTTCTACACTACATTCTTTACACTTTTTTTATTATTATTTTGGTGCAAGTTATGTGACACGCACACTCGATGATGCAATTTTTAGGATGCATCCACTTTGAAAAATCATAAAAAATACCCAATAAAAAATTACAAAAAGAATACAACTTATAGAACTCACTCTTAACTATATTTCTACAAATGGGTTTTTGAAAATATTAAATGTAACTTAAAAAATTGAGGGGCACACACCAAACACAATGTTATGTTTTTCTAAAAAAATACAAACACTTTTGTGTGCACAAAGCATTTGATCCTCTTAATACTATATATTTTTGAAAAACTTTAGTAGTTTAGAAACTAGATTCAAAGTAAGTATACAATTCTTGTTCTTTTGGTATTTTCAAATTTTGAGTGCATGAATCTCAAATTACTTCTCCAAGTTTAAGTTTAGCTAATTTCAAAATAAAAGTGGTCAGTTTTGACCCCCTTTTTGTGCACCATCTTGGCATACTTACCGCACTAAGCCTCTCTTTGTTGAGACCCATAGTGGAAATTATATAAAATGATATCAAATCTTAGAGAATATGATATGAATAAGGTCGATTGGAAAGCAAGGTGAAGATCATGAATATGAAAGCTAGAATAATCAGGATATAAATTGTTTTATTATAGGAGGATGTCATGTCTAAGCACACATACTCTTGGGAAAAAAAATCATTGAGGAGCTAGTATTGTGGGTGTTGGTGATCATGGAGTGTCAAAATATATGAGCTACATTCCTAGAAGCCTTTAAGGATTAATTGTATCTTGAAGATGACTATGTGGTTGCAACATGCAATGGTCATAATTAAAAAAAAACAAGGAGATGACTAGTTATTCCAATCACCACTCAAATAATCCTAGCCTTGCATAGATATGTCTATGTGGTTGTTACTTGCAATGGTAACAATCACAACATGGACATGACTAGTTAGTCAATGCTTGCACCATTGTATTTCATGATTTCTATGTGAGATTATAATTATTTGAGTTAACACAACATTGATTCCTTGAGTACCATAGAAATCTATGAACACTCAATTAGTCTACTTGATGAATATAATTAAAGTCAAGAAGATATGAGAAGCCTATCATTATGTGACAACCATTAAGGAAGAGTTCAAGTAGAAGGGCAAGTGGGAAAAAATTACCACACCAAAAAAGTCATTGCTTTTGATAAAGAGAAAATTATCTTGTCACCTAAATGGTGCAACAAACACAAAAATAGAAGTGATCCAATGTTGATTGTCATGGTTTAATTCTAGAGAGAAAAAAAAAAACTTCATAATGGGCAAGAGTGCACCACAAAAAAATACACAATTGATTCCAATTTGGGATAGGGAGATAGAACCCACCCTACCAATTGAAATGTCAAAATGAATCATTAACAAAAATAATTAAGAATTCTAGTGAAAACCACACAAAAAATTATGTCAAAATTTGAACCTCTATTCCTCGGTCTAAGTGTAGAAACAACATGATATACATCACCTTCTAAAGTAGATGGCCCCATATCAACATGAGTAACCTTGTAGTCGGCTTTAGTTATCTCATTTTTGTTTAGGTCCTTTTATGGTCGATCAATAATCTCCAACAATTGATGCCCAATAGTGGAATTGGTGACAATTCGTGACATCCTTTGAGCCTTTTTAGGCTTCTGGTGACCCTGCAGGAGCATGGCAACTATATCTACTTCAATTGTCATTGCGAGAATATTATTTATTTTCTTATTGTTTTCTTTTTTTAACCATGTTGGGGAAGATGCCACTAATCAAGTGTCTCTACTTTCAACACTTACATTTTTTAAATTTTTTTCAGTTGATTGAACATAAACAAAAGTATCTCATAGTGGAGAAGGGAGAACTTCAAAGAATGTGGGAAAAGAATTATCATCAATTATTTGTTGAAAAATTCCCTCAGAGTCTATAGGCACTAGCTTTTCTTGACTATCCTTTTTCTTATGTACTGAGAGTACACTATCCTATTCACAAATTGATTTTAGCTTGACCCTAGTGTCTTTTGGCTTCTCACCATCTCCTCCTAACTATGAGCTAGTACCAAATGACCTAATTGACTAATTTTTAGCTGATATATTTATGCCAAAGGCCTATACAGTCCCTTGCTCTTTTCTCTATGAAACTCTTTGCTCATGGGGAGAACCCACACTTTGGCGCCATTTTCCATTCAACTAGTATGAAGTTCTTCTCAAAACAAGGGCAGAAAGGACCATCAAATTTGAAACTTCATCCTCTAACCAATTAATTTTGTACAAGGGCTTACCTACAGGGGCCCAGTATTCGAGATCAATGATCACCAAGTTTTTTTGTGCATCTTCTAGAATATTGAAAGAAATACCAAAAGCTTGTATTTTCCTTAGGGTCAATCTCATAAAATTTCTTCTATACACCTCGCCTTCATCTGTATAGTCTTCCCAAAAATCTTCAATATCAGGGTGATGTTCATAGTTTCCAACTCCATACAATTTTTTCTTAACATAACCTTTGCTATCAAAATTAGTTCTCATGGGAAAACATTGAAAATTGAATTCATTCAAGGTTTTCTATGCACCCCTAGCAATATTATTAATTTTTCAAGAAAATGAAGGCATGTACAATGGAAAATCATACCCCTTCTTTCCCATGTTTGAATATTTAACATTTACAATGGCCATCTACCAACAAACTTCAAGAAAAACCAAGAAATCACTTGGGTAATGGGGCAATTTCAATGAAGCCTTCTCAAAACCTCCAATTCTAAGATAAGTAAATTTGTTGAGCTAAATGTAGAAATTTCCAAACCTCAATACCAGAGTAACCGCTTTAGGTGAAACCTAAAGCTCAAGTTTTCCATCAAATTTTCTCATAATTTCAATTAAAAATGCATCATTGATGCAACAAAAATTCCTCATTCCAACCTCCTTAGTGAGCTATGGAAAGGTTCTATACATAGGCGTGTCTAGCGCCATAGACCTTTGTACTTCCAACCCTACCCAGACAACCTCTTGACTGGCTAGAATGTAAACCAGGTATGAGCACATGTGGAAGGAAACAGTTTGCCAAAAATTTATTAATTGCTCATTTAAATGATAAAAAATAATCTCAGCCCAGTCAATGAATTTATTTTCACTACAAATCAACAAAATAAAATGACACATCCAAAATTCAAAAGAGTCTGAATATGCATTACCAACCACATGATGTAGCAAGGTGGTAACATCTAAAATTTCATCCTTAAAATGAACCCTTTTATGCTTTGATGGAAACTAAGACTTACCCTTTTTCTCGGATTTCAACCAATTCCTCACAATGAAATTTTTGCATGATTCCTCATTCATTATAAAAATACTCGTCACCAACAACTATAAACATTTCCTCTACATTTTCCCTCTTTGGAATACTTAATGCACGGGAAATCACTTCAGGAGTAATTCTTGCAATGACTGACCCGTCCACAATTCTAATTTCCTAAGTCTTTGGAATGTAGCCCCTTGTGTACACAATCACTAGGGGAACAATTTGTACAGCCTTAGGAAAACCTCCTACGTGTGCCAAACCACTCTACAAAAAATTATCTTCTAGTGTTGTTCTCTCCCTTTGCTCCAGGCACACCAAAAACTCCTCCAAATTGATGTGCCCAATTTTAGTGTCCGTCACTCTAGACCAATGATTTTGAATTCCACTCTGCATGAGCACAAATTCACGGAGATAAAATGTTTGCACTTGAGAAGTACTGGAATTGGAAAAGAACAAGAATGTAGGCTAAATGACTGAGTAAAATTTTGTCACCCACTTATGTTGTTATTTTGATAGAATGTGCATTAAATGTGGCATTCAATTTCATTCCTTGAAAAGTTAGCCTTTAAACCTGCATGATTTTTGAAATTCCTAAAAATACAACTCAAGTTTAGTCCATACACAACATTCAATGAGATGACGACGCCTTTGAAACCCAAGATAAGTCCATAATGTCATGTGGTCGTTGAAACTTGGAACCTTAGAACCAAAGTCTGAAGTCTCAAAGTTTTCAAAACCTTTGACCCACTGACTACAAAGATGACCAACAAAGACTTGTAACTCAAAAAAATGAACCAAGTCGAGGAATCAGGGAGTTATGAAAATTTAGAACTCTGTGACAAAGTTATAAAACTCGTAGGACTAGCGACTAAGGTTACGAAAAACACCAAAACTGTGACTTTGAGTGATAGTAACCACACTAATGAAACTAACCAAAAATATATCATTCATGTTGGTGTAATTAAATGTGTTGTACCTTGTCCTAGGTGATGATTACACCTTAGTTAAGTTTACTTAGGGACCACATAGGAGGGTGTTGGAGATTTTCCACTTTTGGTGGACTTGACATGTCATTATTTATCACTTCCACCTTTTGTGGGCACATCATGTGATTATCTCTCCACATTTTGTGGGTGATCCACCTTTTGTGGTGATTATCACATTATCTCTTTCCCACTTTAGGTGGAGTGATAACTTTTCATAGTTGTCTCATGTCATAAGATTACGACACTTGTCATAATCTTATGCCCTTCTATGTTCTCACCTTGGCTATATAACCAAGGGGTCTCCTATGTACTACTCATTCCATTACATTCTATTCTATTAACAGAATACAGTTTATTCTTGTAATCTTGTTTCTATCTCTCTTATGCTTGTGCTTTCTATTAGGCCTCTAGATCTTGGGTGGCTACCTTCATAGCCAATTCTTACATGGTATTAGAGCTATTGGAGTGCCTTTAGTTAGTCTTTTGGAGAGATTCTTAGAGGGTTCCATTTTTGGCCTTATGTTGGAGCATTTTGGGAGCTTGTTGCATCAAATCTGAGCTCGCCATTGTGTCCAGAGTGTCCAATATAGTCATATTTTCCTTTTGTTTCATCTCAATTGGATATTGGAGGCCAAATCTGCAAAGGGTTGAAGATTAGAGGTGGTTGCCAAATCCAAAACCTAGCTACCACTTCAGAGCACTTTCAGCCAAAAAGGACATCGCCATTGTGCTTAGAAGGGCCAAAAACCTTAAGATCGACTGCCAATTCATCTAAATCAGAGCAAGTTGTTCGTCAAGGAAAAAAAAAATTTAGCATGCCGGTCGTACGGCCAACCTGCACATTGGTATGATTTTATTTAAAAAAAAATCCATTTTATTTCTACGAAATCATTTTGTAAAATCATTCAAATTTTCATTTATTCGTAGTTTATTTTATTTCTATTGTAAAGTTTTTTAATATATATATATATATACAGTACCCTGCGGGTACTATGTAGCAGTCTTACAGAGTACCTATTGTACCCGCCACACGGCAATCGGCTCTGCCACCCACCACGTGGCTTCCCCAACCCATTCTCCAACCGGTAGTCAAAATATTTTTTTGCTGGATTGTCAAACTTCCAGAGATCTACATTTCAAAAAATTCAGCATTTGAATATTCTGAGATTCCAACCACTGGCAGTCGCTCCAAATCAATTTCGGGTAGTTTGAAAAAGTCGGCAACGACTTTCAGCACCACATTAATTAGTCATCGACAGTCTAATCAGCCAATCACATCTTCAAAATTTCGGCACTCAAAAATCTAGTAGATTTTGGAAAGATTATTTCGTCAAATAAAGCATATACCAATGACTAGTAAATATTCCGGCAAGAGGCGAGTTTTTCGATAAACATCTTCCAGAACATCAATTTTAAGCTGACAAGCAACCAAATATTCCTGCGGAGGCCGAAAATTATGTTTTGATGGCCTGACGCATGTCAAATTTAATCAATTATTTTTTTGACGACATCATCACGTCAGCGATGACATCAGCATTTTCTAAAAAAAATTTCCCCCCTCACCAATGAGCTTTTCAATTTTGCAGTCCGACTTTGGAAGGCCATATCTTGCTCATTTTAGCTCTTTTTTCTGAGAATTTTTTTTTTATTTGGGCTAATTTTTAGTGTAATTCATAGTGGTGTACTTGGTTTCTAATTTTGGTGGACATATTTTTCATAATTTTCAGTTTCTCAACACTGTACCTGTCCAGTCACCATTTCTGCAACTTCCGAGGCTTTGTTCAGGCTCATACGAACTCCTTTTCAGGTGCCATTTTTTTTGAAAGTGCATGATTTTTCGTCTACTTGAATATTCAATTAGTTTGAAGTGATATTGAGTGGATTTTATACTTTCAACATATGGTATTTTTTGGCCTATTTGGCACTTGTATTGCATAGATCTGAATTTAGGTATTTGTTTATTTGTTCTAGTCTGTTTTCAGCCTATTGGTGGAAAGTTGTAAATACGAAATCATAAGTCCACTTAGCCAAGTTGCAAGTGGAATATTGTACGCGCACTACATTATAAAGTGCCAAAATCATCTATTTGTGGGGGGGTACTTTGATTGAGTGAATTCGGGGGGGGGAGGGGTGTCTCTTGTGTGATTGTGCCTATTTTCTCTCTTGTGCTCTTGCATTCCATCATGGTTTCATCTAAAGTTCCACTCTTAACTACACATAATTATGGTACATGGAAAGTACGTGCATGGAGTAAACTAATGAAAAAATGTTTAATATAATACATTGATGGAACCATAACTGCACCTTCAGATCCTAAGAAAAATCCAACAACATATATGGATTGGCTTACTAAAACTTCTATGGCATTGGGTACACTAAGGAAGTTCATTTCAAATGATCTCATTTTCCATGTTGATAAATGTACTACAACTAATGAAGCTTGGGATAAGCTTGCTGCTTTGTATGGAAAGGTTGACAAGGTTAAGGGATACAAACTTGAACATGATCTCTTAAGCCTTGATCCCAAGGATTTTGATACAATTCAAGATTATGTCACTAAGGCAAATGAGCTAAGAGCACAACTAAAAGATTGTGGTATTGAGAAAGAAGATGATCAATTGGTCTTCAACTTGTTGGACAAACTTACAGTTGAGTATGCAACCTTTGTTTCAAGTTTTCACACTCAAAGATTGACAATAAGTAACTTCACAACACCATCTTTTGAGGCTCTCACAGATCTTTTGATTCTTGAGCAAAATAAGTTGATGAAAATGGGAATTCTCAAGTCTTCAACTTCAAGAGCATTGGTGGTCAATCATGGAAACAATAAGCAAGGAAAAGGAAAAGACCAAAAAAAAATCTTCACCAAAGCCACAAGGAGAGAACAAACAATCTACTCCTCCACAAAAAACTCAACTTCATCTTCTTCAAAGAAGTACGACTATTCAAGTAAGAGGGAGCAACCAACAAGTGCATATTGCAAAAATATTGGTCATGAAGAGCATCATTGTCATGTTAAGCAAATTGATGAGTTGAAAAGCATCCTTAAGAAGAACAACATCAACTTGCCACTTGAATATCAAGAGGACTCATCTTCTTCCACTTCTTCTAAGGGAAAAAGTACAACTCTCATGGCAACAACATCAAGCTCATCTCCTTCTTCATCATCTCAGCATGAGAAACATAAGGGGCAAGCATTTCTTGCTTTTGCAGATTCCAATTTAGATAGGTGGATCCTTGATTCAAGAGCTTCACATCATATGACTTCGTCCAAGGATATGTTCTCTTCATTTGATTCTTGTTCATCACCACCCATTTTGATGGCCAAAAACACTTCTTTGGAAGTTTGTGGGAAGGGATATATTGACATTGAAGGTGGAGCATTTAATGATGTTCTATGTGTGCCTACTTTTTCAAGGAACATCCTTTCCATCTATCAGATTACACATAGTGGTACAGGAAAGAGTGTAGAGTTCACTCCATATTCTGTCATTGTTCAGGATTTGCATAGCAAGGCTCTTGTTGCAGTTGGGGAGGTTGATCATCATTCTTAGTTCTACACCTTCTCATATTTTCCTCCTATTGATGATTTAATTCACCCTAGTGTGGAAACACTTGAGGAGATTGAGTATGGTTACTTGAATCTTGGAGTGCTTTCTACTCCTGAGATTCTTGAGCCTATTGTTGATATTCCATCTCCTACACTGACTGATGTACCTGATGATACTTGTGTTCCAACAGTTTCAGTTCCTTGTGATTCAGTGCAACAGTGCATACATTCTCTTCCAGTACCAGCTTCATGGGATGACTACTTGACAGACATTGGCAGTTTGTTTGTGGAGTCCTACATTACAGATTTGGGAGACACATTTGATTACTTACATCTTCTCTTTGATGAAGGTGATTCTTCTTTAGTTGTTTTGAGGGAACACTCTGACCCTCCTCTATATGATCAGTCTTTCAAGGTTGATGTGATTGTGGATGCATATGTACAACAGTTGGAGGAGGCCACTTTCTCTCTTGAGGAGACATCGTCTTTGGAGTATGCTCTACCTACATCCTTGCTAGATCCTGAGTTTTCTTTTTCAGCGGATGAGAGTGTTGTTGCAAAGGGGTTCTCACAAGTTCCAGGAAGTGACTACACCATTGCAGCTTCACATGGTTTGGGGAAGGCATCTTTCAACATCAACACAGGGAACTTTGAGCAAATTTCAGAGACTTCTTACATTTTGAGGGTTCTTCCTTCTTCACTTGTGGATTGGGGATACTTCATTCATGTACCTTTGGTATTGTTTCTTCCTAAAGGGAGGAAAGTTGTTCGACAGTTTTGGAGCAGCTTCTTCATTCCTTCTCTAGCATCTTCCATAGGTAATCATTGTACATTGAGGGGGGGGCTACCTTGTCTCTCTTCTTCTCTTGTATGGGGGGGAATTTTTCCTCACATGGGGTTTTTTCCTTCTCATGCCATGTTCATAGGCTTTTGTATCTCATCTCTCTTTTGGGGGTAGTTTTTTCCCACTGGGTTTTTATATCTTTACTCCACTTGTGAGAGATTTCATTGCATGTGTACATGGGTACCTAACATGGCCTAGTTGTTGGGACCCATCTTGCATTGTTTGAATTTATGTACATTCTCCCTAAGTTGCACTTAAGGGGGGTGTTGATGTAATTAAATGTGTTGTACCTTGTCCTAGGTCATGATTGCACCTTAGTTAAGTTTACTTAGGGACCACATAGGAGGTTGTTAGGGATTTTTCACTTTTGGTGGACTTGACATGTCATTATTTGATCACTTCCACCTTTTGTGGACACATCATGTGATTATCTCTCCACCTTTTGTGGGTGATCCACCTTTTGTGGTGATTATCACATTATCTCTTTCCCACTTTTGGTGGAGTGATAAATTTTCTTAGTTGTCTTATGTCATAAGATTACGACACTTGTCATAATCTTATGCCCTTCTATGTTCTCACTTTGGCTATATAACCAAGGGGTCTCCTATGTACTACTCATTCCATTACATTTTATTCTATTGACAGAATACAGTTTATTCTTGTCATCTTGTTTCTATCTCTCTTATGCTTGTGCTTTCTGTTAGGCCTCTAGATCTTGGGTGGCTACCTTCATAGCCAATTCTTACAATTCCAATAATAGATAATCCACTAGAATAATACTCAACAAAAGCAGAATAAATCCATGCACCATAACTTAAAGATTACGTATGCATGAACTTCACCATTGTCGAAGTCTTTCTATATTGAAATAACTCTCTCATCCTCCACCAAATACAAAGATGACCAAAAAAACTTGCTACTTGAAAAAGTGAACCAAGTCGGGGAATCAGGAAGTTATGAAAATTTAGAACTTCGTGACAAGGTTATAAAACTTAGAGGACTAGCGACTAAGCTTGTTTTTCTCCCTTATTTTTAGTCTATTGTCTCTCTAGCTGTAACATTTTACATGAATTATTAATGAAATTTGATCAATGATCTTTCATTAATCTTCTTTGTCATTATGCATTGATGTATGTTTTAATTTTGGCTCTGGTTTAATGAACCAATTAAAGTACCTTGACTAAAGCATGAATTCATATAAATGTTTAGTGGATCTGATAAGTAGTCATGGAGATTGAGTATTGATGTGTGAATTATAATCCAATTTCACTAAGATTATGGATACCTGAAATTAAAATCACCTTATAGTTCATATTTTAATTGTGTTAAAAGTAAAACTTGAACATGTACTTAGTGATTCATTGTTCAACTCAATTCTTAATAACATATTAACAATAGTATTAGTAGCATATACAAAAATAAACATTAGCAATCATTTAATGTGTATCTAGTAGTTGAAACCACTACCAGACTTTTTCTTCAAACGATAAAATAAATAATACAGATAATTGAACATCAAAACATTATTGAAGATTGAATTTGAGATTTTTAATTTATTATCACATGAAGGAATACATAGAGGCATTGGCAATGCAAAATATTTCTCAAAGACAACTCTGCATAGAGCTGAGTTGGAATTTGGAAATTCATATTATCAAAAATCAAATCACTACATCACCTTTTCTAGCAATTTCCACTCTTCAGGTGGTGGAATTTTCATTTGTTCTAACAAATGTTGTTTGACTTGAAGATTTGTTAACAATTCATGATTCAAATTGGAACCTATCTTGGATTCTTTAGTCAATTTTGCATTCAAGGTTAGTAATGGTTTGATGAAATCCAAATAGTTCACCACATCTAGGTTTTGAGGAAACTGGTCCAAATCAATCTTCCTTCCATCCTCCATCTTCTTTCTGAAATCATTCTTTCTAATGAATCACTCATTTGTGTTAAAATCCTCTTGAAAACCAAGCTCTACGAAGTTCCTTACTTTTTCATCCACCTTCATCTTGTCTGCAACCAAATGAAAATATTCCTTTGCTTCACAAATTCTCAAACACTTTTCAATGATAGATGACAACATCATTGATGTAGCAAGACGATTATTAATCCCTTTTGATTTCAAAACATTGTCACTGTCTTTGTAAACTATTTGTTGGATTTGATTTGCATATTTCTCTAATGCCAACACATTTTTGTTGTCCACTAAATATTTGTTGAGTTTCTTATGATGTTGTATGATAGCATCAATCAATTGAAACATGTCACACAAATGATCAATCCTCTGCATTATTTCATCCCAAATATTTTGTTTCATATGCCTCATTGATTCTCTACAAAATGCAGATAACTTATTTTGTGAAGACTTAATTTCATTTTTTGCTTCCATCAACTCTGCCTCCAATCTTTCATTTCTTTTTCTCTCCAATTTTTGTTCCCACTATGTAATTCACAATGCTTAGTCTTAATTTTCAGAAGTGGTTTTTTCCTCACCATATTTATTTTTTCTCTCATCTATCCTTTGCTTCAATTCATTCACTTCAGTTTCATTCTACTTATCCTCTTTGCTTGTTGATGTAGAGGCAAATTTTTTCATTCCTTTTTCTAATTCATTGCTCTTATTATCTGCTACTTTCCTCTTTTCTTTCTCATTTGTTAGGTCTTCCTATAACTTTTCAATTTGAGTCTACAACCTTTTTTTCTCTCTATCTTGCTTTAGAAATGATGTGTACACCAATTCATTGTTCTTCTTTGATACATTAATTTTGTTAGTATTTCTGAGTCCAAAAAAATCTGATTGAATATTGTTCACCTAGAATTTAGATCAAGCCATCTGATTTGCTAATTTGTTTTAAACTGTGGGAACAAGAATTGTGTACTCATTAATGTCTTTATTTGTGTCAAATGTGGGTAATACCATGGTTGTTGCAGGATCTAAAGTTACAACAGACACACTCTCCATCAATTGCTTCTTTTCTTTTTTATTCAAGTCTATTTTTTTAAAACTCTTTAATGTAATCAAAACCTAGGGACATAAGAACAATAGAATGCTTGAATGGCGAAGGAATAGGAGTACTTGCAGTTGCTAATGAAGTCACATCCAAACTAACTAGCAGTGGGGGAGTTCCTGGAAATAACTCTTTTGTGGTGGATTTGCTAGTAGTGTGACTTGGACCTATCAAAATCCTTTACCTCTTCTAGTGTATGCCTTGATCACCTGGTGTTTTTGTGGTATATTGTATTGTTGTCCTCTTGTGTGTAATTTTTTTTGTAGTACATGTTGACCAATACTAGAAGTACTACCCATACCAGCATCACCAGAGGCAGATCCAGTTGCACTAATCTCTCCACCATGGGCATGTCCTAGTTGTGATTGTATTTGACCATTAGGATGAGGATTTGAAGCTCTAACAAATTGACTTGTATGCCCTTGGTATACTTTTTCAACTCCAAGCCCAAGGCTAGATTTATCAACTAGTTTTCTATGCTCTACATATGTTACTATCCAAGGGCCTTGTCTTTGGGACCCTGAAGGACCACCTTCATAACCCACTTTTTAGCTATGGCTGCTCCTATAGTATATGCTTCTTTTGTGGCCTCACTTAAACCAATTTTGAAATTTACATGGCTTTGTTCTTCCCTATCATCATTAGATTCATCATCACTTTCTTTATCTTTTTATTCATTTGGATGCTCTATATTCCATAATTTTCTAAACTCATGATCTTCTTCAGTATCTCCATACTCTGCAAGAGCTTTTGCATCACCTAGCTCCTTCCTCATAGACAAAAAGGCAATAATTTTTGATCATGAACAATTTTTATCTGTAACTTCCTTCTCTAGAGAATCTGGTATTTTTACTCTACTAAATGGTTTATGACTTTTTTTTATAAAAATATTGTAGGTCTCTTAATTTTCTTTCGATGCAATGCCATAATTTCTGCTAACAATTGTTCAAAAGAAATACCATTCCCAACAACACTTTTCTCCATTTCTATTTTGACCTCATCCCAAGAATCCTTGTTTCTCAAGTTTTCAAGCAAGGGTTTACTTTGATGTTGAATTCTACTTGCAACATTCTTATTGAGCACAATCATTGATTGAATGGTGTCACATGGATCATACTGTTAGTGTTAGATAGCATCAAAATCAAAAAATTCAAAAGATTATGTGCCACACTAAATGTTTTTCTCTCGAATGTGAACCCTCCACATGAAAAAGGTAAAGAAGGAAATAAGGTCTTCTTTTGTTGATCGACAAAGTGCAGTTCATCAATACTCTGCATCTTCCTTACATATTCCAATGCAAAAACCCTTTCTATCACATGAATTAGAAGTTTGTATGGTTGTACTCTCGATCCATAAAATATTAGCACAATATATTCTTCCATTAAGTACTAATTAGCCAATTGTATTTCTTTTCCTAGTTGAATGCAATTTCTACATGACATGGGAAATCTAGGCATTGGAGTATTTGTAATTGCTTGATGCAATGGATCCAAAAATTAGTCTAAAAAATTACTGTAGTTCCTTTGAAAATAATTCATCCTTATCTTAGTGGTCCATTCATATATTGGAACCATTTTCTTTTCCTCAACATTACTATAGGGTTGAATCTAAAACTTGTTTGTTTGAAAAATTCCTCTAAATTTGAATAGAAAAAGATAGCACAAGTAGGTTCTAAACCTAAATGTCTTGGTGGAACCTCCTTTAATCATTAAAAATTGTTTATTTATGGATTCTACAATGTGCTCAATAAAATTATATTTGACATGTGGAACACCGTAATGCTATTATACACCATTTCAAGGAGGCTTGTACCCACTTCCAAATTGCTATCCAGTCTCAGGAAAAATGCTAGCATGGAAATAGTATCTTGAACCCATGGTTTAAAAATATCCAAATCATAAGGAGGCTTATGATCACCTTTCAATTTGTTTCTATCTTGAACTATTTTATTTAAGAAATAATTTTTCTCCATTTCATCCACTGCTTCATAATCACTAGCAAGCTTTTCTAGGTCAATGTGGACATTTCCAAATTCTTCAGTTGTAAACCCTAACACTTTTCCAAGTTCTTATGCATTAATGGATAAAAATTCTTCTTTGCTATCTTTATTAACAATTTCTCTTTTGTTATCATCATAATTTTGGGCATAGACCATGATAAATTCTAGGCAAGGGAAAACCTCATGTAACATCATGCGCCCCAATCCAACTACCCACAGTGCATTGATACTATTAAATTGCATTTGCTTTGCAACCTTATTCTGAGATGAAAATATAATTTTTGAGGTATGCCTACCATAGGTTTCAAGATCATAAATATCATGGTATTCATCAGTGACACCTAGGGTTTTAAGGAATTTTGCATAATGTATTTTTTAATCTAACATTACTCTAGTGGTAATAGTGGTAGACATGCTAATACAATGTGAAATTGTGAATTCCCTATTAGTCCTCATTAATTTTTCTAAATTATTAAGTCTCTTAACCCTAAAATTAAACTTCAAAGTTTGAAAAAATAATATTTTAAGAAACGTCAAACGATGAAACATAGATGTAGGAATTCTTTCACTTACCTGGATTTTGATTCTTGAAAAGATTAATGCTGACAGTTATGGAAACTGGGTTACTAAAATGGCTTTGTTGGAAGTGGAATTGTGGAACCAAAAATAGGGGGGTGCACTGCAATGAACAAACTGAAGACTGAAATCTCCCCATGTGTTGACCCTTTTACTTAAAAATAAAATCACTTAGCAATAGAAAGTGCTTTTTTTCTAAAAATTAAAGTGAATGAAACATCTTATCATCTACGTGTTGCTTCTAGACTACACAATTAGTACATGGATAACAACATTTAAAACAAGCCATTTAGTATTGCATTGACAACAATTTCTAAATTGTTGATCTTTGTAAATCTAACGATTATAGGGTGATTCTAGAGGTTAAATTTCGCAGGCTAAAACTTTGTGCATTTCATTCTAGAATGCAACTACAACCATACATCAAATGTTCATCAAATAGTTGAGTAATTTATGATATAAATAATAAACATGTGTTTTAAAGTTGCTTTAAACTTAAATGCTCTAGGATTGACATCAAGGCCAAGGGTATAGTAACTCAATGTTGCAAAGGACTTAACAAAATGAATAATGATACTGGGAACTAGGGGAGAAGGTTAATGCCAGATTAGAAATCAATAACATTTCAGTAAACCCTAACAAGAGTGACACATTTTAGTGTATAATATTTTTTGTAAACCCTAACAAGATAATACTTAATTTCTTAAAGAAAAAAATGATTTGAATAGATTCATAGACACTGAACTCAGAAAATAATTCTTTATTGTAAATGGATAATGAAGAATAACACAACCATTTATTTTATTACAACTGAATTACAATGTCACATTATTACATATCTTTTTAAAGATGAGTGGAGCATGCAAGTGCCAAGATCCTATTTGGTATAAAAAAACATATGTTACTTTACAT
>VDFB02359941.1:0-12875 GCA_007258455.2 Sequoia sempervirens
GATTATCTCACAATATAGAGAATATCAAAACTGATTACAAAGGCTCACTGCTAAATAAGTCTCACTACCAAAACATGACTCACTATCCAGATCAGGAATTACTGTCCAAATAAGGGTTAACCACCTAAAGGGCTCACTGCCACATAGATACAAAGAATATAGAAGAGATATGTTATAGAGAGAAGAAAATCTCAATGCAATAGTGATTTCCACCACAATTTTATCAAACTCTTGTAGACATGCTCGAATGATAGAGTACTCCTTTAGCTCACTGCTTCTAAAAACTCAACATTTAGACTTTGCACTGATATGCACCAGCTCACATTGATTACACATTGATTCACATCTATCTCACATCTATCCTACTTCATTCATTACACTTCACTTTTCACCAATATCTCATCTTGTATTTGTACCATCTTCAATTTTGAAACATATCCAAAGTCAGTCATACACCATTTGCATTTCTAAATTCAAATTAGGTCAGTGCCAAAATATTATAGGGTGGAATTAGAATGAGGGTGACCCAACCACATGCTTCAAAATACTTCCATAAGCTTTGAAAGTAGTGTAAAACATAAGGTTGTCTAAACCAATGTCAAACACATAAATCAATAAAGCACACACAACCTTAGCATGATCCAATCCTTCTCGATAACAAAATTATCTTAACATGATCATATCACCTTAACTCCAAAACCACAAGTCATAAGACTGAAACAAGAAGAAATCTGGAGCAACTACATTTCTCTTGGACCTCAGCCAGATACCCTAAAAAATACATTTTACAACAAGTGAACATAACTCACATTGTACAATGATTTAAAATCCCAAATCTTAGATATAGCAACTTCCAACAACCATGATCAAAATATTTGAACCACATGAACACAAGAGAAAATATAGGAGTAGAATGCAAAGCAAAAATTGAACAATTGCAACCTTTCTTCATTACAATTTTCTCAATATTCTTGACATATACATCCAATAACCATTATCCATGACATCAATGACAACAAAAACTAGTTGAGAACCAGTTAACTAGTTGTCATCAATGACAACACAATCATCATACTTCCTTCGTACTTGCAACGTGGTTGTGTAGTGTAGAAAAAATTATCCCTTTTTCCCACGTAATTTAGAGATAATTAATGATAAAATGATCTTAATGATGACTTAATTTAGTGTTGTAATATGTTTTTCATATTCACATTAAGTTTAGGGCCTTTTTAAATTAAATGGACTTAATTGTGCCTTATTTTTTATGTTGTAAGGTGTACCTTAAACTTTCACATTAATCTAGGGCTTTATTAATTAATTGAGGTTAATTTTCCTTAATTGGCCCCTTTAATTCAAATCCAAGCCTAATTAAATATAATTTTCAAGGAATAAAACCCAACATTCATAAATAGCATTACAAAACACTTAACTTTAGAAGATGTGTATCCTAGGTAAGTGACCTAGGACCCATTTATCATAGGGAGAATGGGTCCTCACTTAGATCTAGGACCCTAATTTTACATAATATTTAACATTGACCGATGTGTGTCCTAGGTGAGTGGCCTAGGACCCATCCACCCTATGGTTAATGCATGCTCACTTAGACCTAGGACCCCCCTTTTCAATATGTTTTTCAGTGGTATTTTATTGATTTCAAATCCATAAATCAATGTTAGCTTATGATATTTGAATTTTTGGAATTAATGGTAAGATGTGTATAAACACAAGTTTATTTTACTATGTTTCATCTAAGCAATCCTAGCAAATTGAAGTCATCCTAAGAGCATTCAAGAGATAATTATAGGAGAAATTCAAGGGAAAAATTATTGAAGAATATTGCAACAATCAAGATTCCTTTCATCATGTCAAAGATGTATTGCATCATGCATGTTGTTTGAGGTAATATGGTGATGTATCACATTTAAGATCTATTAAAGAATATCAAAGACATTATTTCACATCAAGTTTCATGATCAAGATCCTCATCCATTGAAGCCATGCAAATTTGTAGTTCTACAAATCCAAGGTTCAAATAAGGTTTGGTGAGTTGTTGCATAGTGTTGTTCATTCATCATTCCTTCATGGTTCATTGTTTCATTTCAAGGTTTAGTTATCAAAATCGGGTTTGACCAAGGAAAACCTCCATTCACTTAACAAAAAAAAAAATCCTCTCTTTGATGTGTGATTATAGATTTTATGTTGAAGATCATTTGAAGAGCAAGATAGAAGAAAGTTGCAAAGTTGTCAAAGTTGCAAGAAAAGTTGTCAAATCATGAAAACTTCTCTACAAATTTTATTTTTGGTTGTCTAATAGTGAGCACCTATAATCTAGAAGTCTAGAACGAGCACAATAGAATCCAGAAAGAACTTTCTAGAAACCCTAGCTAGGACCCGTTTGACATAGGGTGAATAATTCCTTAGTGAGCTTCAAAAGGTGACTTTTGGTGAAAGGTACACAACATTTTCCCCTTTCCAAATCTTCCTTTTGATTATTTTTTCCATCAATTTTTTTTTTCTTCATTTTCATATTATAGCTTCTATTTTGAATGAAATTCAGAAGATAGGATTTTGTGGTGAATCAACCTATTCATTCATCTCACACAAAACATCCATATTTCTGGGTATGTGCAAGATCATGATGGGACAAAAAGTGGCGATATGATGGGTATGTGGCTGACAACTTTTTTTTACCCAAAATTGATGAAATGAAAAGGGTTTTTAAAGGATATTCTCAACTTTCGACCAATATAAATTATGATTTATTTTGAATTTAATAAATAATTATTATTCATTTTCTATTTGAATTATGACTAAAATCTTGATTCATACATTGATTGAAAAATATCTATAGCTTTCAAATGGTATCACATTTTGAATCTAAAACATGCATCACATTCTATGCTTCACATACTATAGGATTTTTAAAAAAGATTTCATGAAGTTTTGACCAAGTTAAGGTGGTATCGATATGAGTTTTTATTTTAAAACTTGTAATAAAAATCATGATTAATTATTACTTGGAAAAAAATTACAAAAAAATATGCATCACATCGACATGATTCCTCTACTTATATCTAAAATATTATAAAAATTATTATCATTTTATTGTGGTTAGGTGGTCGATGCATTACCTACTTATTTTTCCCCGAAATTTAAGTACTACTACATTGAAATTTCAAATTTTCACCAAATAAGATTTAAAAAAAAAAACTAGTAGTTTAGAAACTACATTCAATTTTCTATAGATTCTATTCTTACATATTTTTGAAATAATATAGATTACTTATTCAATTTTTTATGTCAAATTGCCTAACTCTAATTTTTATGAATTTTTCGCCACTTAAGGGCTTGTTTTTTCCATGATGATCCTGAACATACCCTTCTATGTTTTAGGTTAGATTCATTGAAGGAGAATGCATGGTTTATATGAATGGATAACTCCAAAATAGCCCTTTAAGTTCTAGAAAGAACTGAAAGTGAGAAAAAATATTTGGAAGAAAATGTCAAGGAAGTAGATGAATGCATCAAAATTTTGAGAGAGAAATAAACAAGTCCAGAGAAAGACATAAGTAGGTTAATAATCAGCTGAAGCAATCAAATGATACAATCACCAATCTAAAGGTACTAGTTCAAGAAGGAACAAGAGTTGTGGAATGCCTAAATGATAAATTGAAAATAAAATCTATAGAATGTTCAAGACTTGAAGAAGAGGTTGTGACTTTGAGATTAGATATAGAGAAATAAAAGAATCAAGAAGAAAAATTCAAGAAGGTATCTACAATACTTGATGAAATGATTTCAAATCAAAAGAATTCTAAAGACAAAGGAGGATTAGGGTTTGAAAAATGATAAATTTCAAAAGCAGATAAAACACCAATTACTAAAAGGAAGAATAATGAATAAAATATTATTGGAGACAAGAAAAGAAATGACAAGAAGGTTTGAAATTAGAGGAAAAACTTCAAACTACCACATGTTAGACAGCTGAATGCAAAAAGGTACTCATCTTTTAATGGTTACTACTATTCTTACAATAAATTTGGACAAAGATCTAAAGAATGTAGAAGCAAAATAAATCAGAATATTTAATATTTTCTTGGTTAGTGCTTTACGCAATATATTTGGTCATAAGGCTAGTGAATGCAGATATTGGATAATGAATGGTTACAATAATGACATGAGGTTTCAATCTTTCAATGGCTACTGTTATGCTTGTAATGGATATGGGAATAAGGCTAATGTATGCAAATCTATAATTGGTTAAATTAAGCTTGTTCAAAATATTGTCATATGTCACAAATGCAGTAAACCTAGACATACAGTCAAACTTTGCAGAAGCAAAAATGTGAAGGTTGATCTGGTAAAGAGGAATGATCTAGTGAAAAAGGTTGATCTAGTAGAGATTAAGAATGAGATGAACAAGATATGGAAAAATAAAGAGGATAATTAGGCTAAGACTAAGTCTATGTCAATTTCTAGTGTAGATGTTTCCTCTAGAAAGTAAATGAAGAGCTTTGGCTCAAGGAAATTTTTAACTAAAAATATCTAAGCCCCTGCCAAAGATATGGTGTTGATGCCTTCAACACATTTATATGAGGTGTAGGTTGGCATGTTTGACCTATTGATGAAACCACTGGTGGAAAATATTTTCTAATAGATTTACAGAGAGTTTGAAGCTGATTGTGTCATTATAGTTAGGGTTTCCAACTTTAGACCTAACTTCAAATCAATGCAATTAATGTGATTTAGGTCATTTAAAAGGGTTTATATGTAATCGCACATCTATTAAATTTATTTTTAATTGTATGTTCAAGGAGAGAAAAGTAGATAAGGAGAACGTGAATTGATTTGAAATTCATTCGTGAAACCTTAGCTGATAGAGATTCAAAAGGTTTTTACAGATTTCTACTTTACCCCAATTGCAGAAGTATTTTAATTTTTTGCAAGATGTGTACTCCACAAGATATCAAGGTTGTAGATCATCCTCAACCTAAATTTAAGAGGCATCATGATAATTCAATGATGATGGATCTAGATAGTGCATTTTCAAGTATTTCATATGGTGTGTTGCATACAAAAGATGTTAGGATTTAAATTCATGCAAATTTGGAACAGTAAAACCACTCTAAACTAGGATATGTATAGTTTAATGAGCTCACTAGAGATGAGTTTTAATTGAAACCTAAGTTCAAGAGCTTTTCAAAGAATAAGTTTGACATATGGAATAATCCTCCCATTCCTTTCTATGTTTATGAATAGATTAGATATATATTAAGAAGAATTCATGATAGGTTTATGTGGTTGGATATACCATATATGATTAATAAGGAGGAAATTAGGGTTGTAATATGATTATGTTCAACTGGACCATTTTCAACACTCTAGTCAGTGAAAAATGAAGTCATGATAAAGATAAAAAGTGAAAATTTTAATAAAAGATCCTTAAGTATTGTATGATTGAAGGAAATACCATTGTCTATTCAAATTAGAGACCACGAATTGAGGTGCTAAAGAACCAAAAGAAAAGAATCACCAAATACAACATATTTTGAATGGATGGGTACATAATATCACCATCCCATGGGCCCACAAATCAAGTACGGGGTATTCACAACACTCAACCAATGCATAGTTACTGGTTTCTAACATTTACAGGGGGGGAAACAATTACATACACAATTCCATAAGTACACTTATTTCCAACATCAATGTGATTCATATCCTTACATCCTTTCCACAACCCTTAACAATTCTTCTTTCACTCTACTCTCTTCCATAGATCACATGATGCTAAATGTCAATGTCATGATCATCATGATCACATAACAACTTAACAAATTGACTAGGACATAATAATGGGATCAAATGAAACTAGAGTGCCCAGTGTATGAACCTAGGCTCTGATACCAAGATGTAACACCCTGATGTGTGAACCCCAAAGGAAAATAAGACGCCGCAATTTTTCTTTTTCAAAGAAAAACATTGCATAAGATAAATTTGTACATTCATTACATGAAAAGAAATTATGTATTTACAAAGTCATCTACATCCTCTAGGGTACATAGAACAGTCATTATGAAACCCAAACTTTTACCAAAACGATAGTGAATGAAATCCAAGATTACATAATGATAACATACAATCATCCATGATCAAAAGAGAGGAAAATGATACATCATTTTATTCTAATTCAATTCATAGTTCCATGATACAACTATGGAGAATATTTCCAAAGATACAACACATTAAAAATACAATAGTACATTACATAATGCTTCCCTTATATCAATAGGAAGAGTACATTGAAAACAAGAATAATACATTAATGGAGAATAAGGTATAAAGTGAGGAATAGTCTTCAACAACATGAAGCTTTGGAAACTCTACATCCACTTCTGCATCATGATCACAACTTGGGATCCCAATGGAGTGCATAGCACGTTCCACTAGACCACATGGACCTGAAGATTCACCCCTAGTGCTAGGAGTTGACAAGAAAGACCCATGACCAAGACAGACAAGCAAAACAATCACAAGACCAAATCACAAGGTCAACTAAAAAATATCATACAACAATCTCAATGGCCACTTACAAGGTGGCTGCTTCCAAAGGCATACAAAGGAAAAGCAAGGGATTCTATGGCACCAATATTCATATACTTCCAATAGGAGGGTACATAAATACTTGGGTTCCCAAAGAAGCTCACATCAAGGCTTGGCTTATAAACTCGTCAAATAGGAAATAAATCAATGTAGAATTCAATTAATTAGGAGAACACAAGATATCAAACTTTAACTTCTCAACACCATTCCATGTAACGAAACTTAAAAGCATATTCCATACTCCACTTGTTCAAACATTCCTAATCAAATTGATAAATAAAATAACTTAATAAGAACATGAAAGGATTATCCATTTGATAATAATTTAACTTCAATGTTCACTTCTTTAATTATAACACTCAAATAAATCAAATATCTCCTAGTAATTTTAGATTATTAGATATTCAGGAATCACATATTTTATTTTATTTACACAACTATATTGAAAATTATTTAATTAAATAAAGAACTTATGAAAACCTGCAGTAAGTAGACCATCAGATTTAAAATTCCTAGCCTATGCATTTGTTACTTCAAAATAATAGATCTAATTACAATGTAATATATACCTTTGAATATTATCAACTAAATAAATTTAATTAAAATCTAGCATAAACGATTTATCTACAAATCACAAATATAGTATTAAAATAATTTGTAAATAAATTTAACTTTAAATAAACTTGTAATTAAACCCAATTTTAAATGTACTTGAGAATAAATCTAATTTAAATGTATTAGAAAATAAATTAGATTTGAATATATCTGAAAAATAAATCAAATTTTAAATGTACATGTCTAATAAACACAACACTTAGTTATGTTATAACATTTTGCTTATAAAAGATCATTAAAATACTTAAGGAACTATGATCCTAATACTCTTGAGTAATTTTCACGACAAATTAGTAAATTATAAGAGTAGAAGATTCCAATTTAATTTTTACCTATTCATTCATGAAGAGATCATTTTGTAGACATCTAAATTTAATCACTTCCATATGATTAAATTTGTTGCCTTTACGTCTATCATATTAATATTAATTTATTAAATTAATATTACACCCTTTGTCTCATACCAATAAAGTATTTAATTTAATAATTAATACTTTGTATTTTACCTTATTCCTCTCTAAATTAAATAAATACACTAATTTATTTAATTTAGTCATTTTTTTTCCCCTTTTGATTTTAAATCAATTTAAAATTCCTCACTTTCTCTCTCCTTGTCACATCCTCCTACATTTGCCACTTGCCTCTAATCTTCTGTTAATTAGCCTAATCCAATATTTGCACAGCCTTAACCAAAATCATTAGCTAAATTTAGCACCACTTTTTGGTCAATTCTTCCATTTTTCCTTTTTGATATTGACCCCCTTTCCTATGTGAATTTTTAATTCACATTTATTTGCTCTAGATTCCTCTCCTTTAAATGTGAATTTTTAATTCACATTCCATTCTCCCAAGGCTTCTAGAACCTTGGACTTGTCACAATCTCCACATGTGACCAAGTCCCACCTTTTTGGAGCCCACCTTTTACCCTCTAGATCATCCTAGGAATGTGAATTTTTAATTCACATTTATCCCCCCAACCACCTTTCCTTTTCCCATGTAGATTTTTGAGGAATTCTAAAATTCTTCAAATGTCCCTTTTACTCCCACTTGGGGACAAGAAATCCCTTTTTGTGGAAATCCTCTCATCCCCCAAGGTGCATGTCTTTTTCCACCTCATGTACCTTTTTGACAAGTCATCTCCACCTCATATCCTCTTGTCCACTTCACCCTCCACATGTCAAGATGTGAGGGCTTGTGGGTTCTCAACCCCCCATAGCCCTTCATCTTGACCTTGTTGGATCAATCTTGACCCTTGAATTCTCTAGAGAATTCAAAATCTCCTATAAATACCCCCTTCTCAAGGGCATTTCCAACACTTTGCATTTTGATAACTATATGCTGTCCATTTGAATCCTCAAGCCTTTTTCAATCATTCAACCATCTTTGTTCATCATTTTGCATATTGAAGCTTGCATTTTAGTCACTCAATCCATCATCTAAGGAGCACACAACCAATCCAAGCAAGGGCCAATCAAAGAGGTATCAACAACAAGGGAGGTAAAAGTGTTTGTGTTTTATCTTATTTGCATTCCTTTTCGTTGAACCACTCTTTGGCTAATCTTGAGGTGTCCTTGGTATTTTTTTATTCATGTTTCTTAGTTGTTTTGCACATTTAGAGCAGTAGGGATTCCAAGGTATACATTTCTGGCACACCCAGTGGGACCCACACACGGGTCTTGAATTTAATGTTTCTTTGAGTTAAGGATTTTGCAGGAAAAGCTCGCAGAAGTGTGGTAGAAGTGTGGTAGCGCCCTTACAGAAGTGCAGTAGCACCCTCACAGAAGTGCGGTAGCGCCCCCACAGAAGTGCGGTAGCGCCCTTCACAGAACTGCGGCAACGCCCTTTCACAGAACTGTGGCAGTGCCCTTCACAAAAGCGCGGCAGCGCCCCAAAACAACACAGTTTGGAGGGTAAAATGGACGTTTTGGCTTTGTTTTTGCTCTAGTTTTTTGCTTTATTCACGTGATAACTCTCTAACGTTGTTCTGGCAAGAATATTGCTATTTTTCACTAACATTTTTGCAGCATATTGTGGCAAAATTTGACCAAAGGCGAAAAAAAAAAAAGGACAACTAACATTTGTTTGCAGGGTCATCTACATAATCAGACTTTCAAAAAATTTCTTTGCTTCTCTCAAACATAGTCTAATTAGGGGGATTAAATCTCATTGTTTGCTGTGGTTATTTATTTTTGTGTTACCCAAGGGGGCATTGATTTGTTTTCACTTTCCCCTTGCACTTCGTGTGAGCTTGGGGAGTAGTTGGAAACAATTGGTGTCTTCCTTTTAGTGGGACCTACTTGGGGATTTCATCACCCCAAAGGATGATTCCAACACGTGTACCAGCGGGGTATATAAAGGGGGGAGAACGAAAGTTGTACCCCAATCCAGTTGCGTCGTAATTGGCGGAGCATCAAAGCTAGGGTGATACCTAGATAGACGTGAAGAGTTGGTCTGAGCCTTTCAGTATCTCACTGGGGTTCCTGACTCACGCTTGTGATGGACTGGTGTTCACGGTTGTGCCTCACGTACTGAGAGTATATTGAGGACTCCCTAGAAGCCTTGTGCATCCTAGATTAAGACTTTGCCTTACCATACCCCTAATATTAATCATAGGATTGTGCTTGCTTGAGGTACTTTCTTGTGGAAATTCTGTCAAATTTTGATACTTTTGACTTGTTTCATCATTTTGTGTCCTTGCCATAGCCTTTGCCATCAAAAACCAAGCTTTGTCCCCGCAGAAACGCGGTAGCGCCCTGCGCAGAAACGCGGTAGCGCCCCTGATTTACTGCAGAAACGCGGTAGTGCCCCTAATTTACTGCAGAAAGGCGGTAGCGCCCCTGATTCACTGTAGAAAGGTGGTAGCACCCCTAATTTACTGCAGAAAGGCGGTAGCGCCCCTGATTCACTGTAGAACGCTGCCTACGCCCCTGATTTTGCTGTCAACGCCCCGAAAGTACCCCATTTAGATTCATTTAGCCTCTAAATCACCACTTAATCGTTCCCAACTATTATCCCATTATCCTAAGTCTCCATTTTATCATTTTAAGCCTCCCAAAACCTCCATTTCATCCATTTAAACCCCCATTCTATCACCCCAAATTTTCACGAATCACCTTTAATCTACCTTTTCATTTTAATTTTCCATTCACAAGTCAATACCCTCACCTAACAAACATCACAACTTTACCATTCACACCTCCTAAACACCACCCATAGCCAAACCGCCCTAACCTTGTATTACAAAGTGGTTATCTAAATTGACTATAGCGCTTGAACTTGATTATTGGTCTTTAACTTCGACCCCAATCAATTTGCCTCCATCTTGAGGTGAATTCGGTGTTGTAAGTTATCATCCTCGGCCCAATCAATCCATTCCTAGCTTAAGGTGGATTCGATGCCGTAATCATCCTATCAATCAATCAAAGCTCTAGGGTTACTAAAGGTAATCTCACGTGATCAAGCTTGAGGTCTCTCTCACGCCTTCCAATCCAATCAAATCCAATCCAATCTAATCCAATCCAATCCAATCCAATCCAATCCAATCCAATCCAATCCAATCTAATCTAATCCAATCCAATCCAATCCAATCCAATCCAATCCAATCTAATCCAATCCAATCCAATCCAATCCAATCCAATCTAATCCAATCCAACCCAATCCAATCAAATCCAATCCAATCCAATCCAATCCGATCCAATCCAATCCGATCCAATCCAATCCAATCAAATCCAATCCAATCTAATCCAATCCAATCCAATCCAATCAAATCCAATCCAAATCCAATCAAATCCAATCCAATCCAATCCAATCCAATCAAATCTAAATCAAATCCGATCAAATCCAAATCAAACCCAATCTAATCCAATCTAAATCCAATTCAATTGATCGAAGCCCAATTAGATCCAATCCACACTCCATCACAATCAAATCATTTGACAAAGGCATTAACCTCCTCATCTAGCATTTGCATGCCCGTTCAGACCCGTTCACAAGCAAAGAAGATGGCCGACCTTCAAGCTCAAAATGCCCAATCCAACAATCCTCAAGATCCCAACAACACCTCATTAAATCCCAACAAGGGTACCAACATCTTACATGACCCTCACAATGGTACTTCATCGCACTCCAACATTGAGAATCAGAATAACTCGCCACATGGAGAAGAGAGCATGGTTAATCAACCTGAACTCACACTTGAGGAACATTTTAGTAATCCTGCCAATGTGCAAATGACCGACCGTTTGCTTGCAAAACATGGGGAAGAAATCTTGGCCCACTTGATTGAGAAGGGTGTTAAACCTCCCTCCAATGTTGACTTGTCCAAATACAAAGGTGCCCCATCTCACGTACTCCAAGGGTCCCAAAATGCACCCGAAGGTTCATACTTTTCCAATGTTCCTCCAATTGAGGGTTGGCATCAACCTGAATTTGGCAATGCCGTCCTTTATCAGGTTAATTACCCCCCACATGCTTCGACCTCAGCTATAGGTGGATCTCAGGTGCCCGATCCCAATAATCCTTTCGCTTATGGTATGCCACAAAACATTCCGCAACCTCCGCCGTTAACATTAACCGCGCCCCCTCCTTTGAACCCACCTACAGTTAACATTGGGGGTACCTCCTTTGCTACATCACTTCCTCTTCCTGGGACCACCAACACACCACCTCAACAGGTTCCCCAATCTACTATCCTGCCTCAAATACCCCCAAAAGGCGCACCCCAACTAAACATTCCGAGCGGAACCCAACAACCTCCTTTACAAAGTGTGCCCACACAACCCCCGCCATCTCATCCGCAACAACCTATACCCAATACTTTGACCTCTTCACAACAACCATCATACCAATCACAAGGCAACCCATCTCAACCGCCTACCCAAACCATATCTCCCTTTCTTGTGTCCCTTTTGCGTCCAAAGGTCCAACCACAACATAATATCCCACCTCAGTCCATGCAACACTCGATGCCGCAACAACAACCTCCACAACACTACCACCATAATCAACAACAATTTTACCAACAACCGTTCTATGCAACCTCCCAACAATCACAACAATATCCTCAATATCAACAGGCCAACACGCAACGTCCCATCCAAGTCCCTCAGCAACCTACCCCACACCTTCACCAAACAAATTCATATTATGTCCCACAACAACAACCCCCATATCAACAAAACCCCCTACCTTACCATCAAGTCATGTCATCATCCAATCATCCAAACCCACATTTTAACAATCCAACACCCTTTCAACAAGATCCCTCATCTTTCTATCATCCATATCCCCCCAACCCGCCACCAGCTAGTTCGGACTTGTTGGAAATCAAAGTTGCCCTTAAGGACCTTCAAGCAGGGGGCACAAAACAATCATTCAAATTTGAAGATATATGCCCATATCCGTTCGATCCATCCATCTCATTGATCCCATTCCCTAAACACTTCGAGATTCCAAAATTTGACAAATACAAGGGAGACAAAGACCCTAAGGCCCACTTGCAAGAGTTTTATGCACAGTGTCAAGAAGTCATGTATAACGATAACTATCTCTTACATCTGTTCCCAAGAAGTCTAGCAAGCCACGCCCTAGATTGGTTCATGACTCTTGAAAAGGGGTCTATAAAAACTTTTGCAGACTTATCAGAACAGTTTGTCTCC